>CM061046.1:12313850-12316109 GCA_030762985.1 Adelphocoris suturalis
ACGGACAATGTTTGTCATACAAACTTATAACTAAGCTATTGAAAATCGCAACTTTTTGGTTAATATTAATATCTTGTTCCTTGTAGATTTTCATCCCAATTTATTGACGATGCATCATGAAGAAAAGCTTCCTTGTTAAAATTTTTCCTGTCCCTTACTAATACATATTTTCTAGTTCTTTTACAAGATTTTAAATTTAGACTACAATAAATTAATTCGTGCCTCGACAGTCCACTCGCAGCAATCTGTCCATGTTTCGAAACTACGCACTCGTCATTGACAATTATCAAATCTATTAAGGTGCTTGTGTGGGTAGTATGATGAGTTGGTTTCAGAGGCAAACAGCTCAAATTTTGTGAGTTTAAAATCCCAGTCAACTCTTTACTATAAGCAGAACCCTCAAGCATGTTCGTATTGAAGTCTCCGAGAATTATAACATGTTGATATAGGGCAGTTAATTTTGCGACTTCACTGAAAACTTCTTTAATTTTCCCTCTTTTAGGCGGGCGATATACAACTCCAACAGCTAGTTTACGCATTTTGTATTCAAGTTCAATGAACAAGAATTCGGGACTATTCGAGTATTGTGATGGTGAATGAGACAGAACTTTAAACTTAAGCCCAGTATGCACTAGCAAGGCGACTCCACCCCTTCCAAAACCCGTGCGGTCATTACGCACCCACGTATAGTTGCTTACAGCAATCGAATCTGACGAGATACCCGGTTTAAGAAATGTTTCGGATACAGCAATCACATCAAATAGGTTTCCTTTAAAGATTTCTCTGATCTCATCAAGATGAGCGACAACTGATTCCACATTCACGTGGGCAAGATTTACATTTTTATTCAGGCTAGCAATATCATCATGAATAGCTTTATTTATGGAGGTCATGCGAAAATTTCTTGAGAAATAGAAGCAGTGGACAAATTTTGACAGAAATACGTGGCAACCAGATGTGAAAAGATAGTTGAAGTGATAGTGGAAGGATAGGCTTGTTTAGAACAATAATAATAAAGGTGTGATTGAAAGAAATGAGAAAGTAATAAAGATTAATAAAGGTAATGTTGGTAGGTAAAAATCCGATTCGATGCCAAAGGTCTATAATTTGCTCAAAAAATTCGCTCATCAAGAAGCTGGTAGGCTGCTTGCCGCTGTCCCGTTTTTTGGAAAATATTTTTTCAGATCACTCAGCGATCGTATCAACAGTGGCTGATCTCCTTCATCCCTTTTCATATAAATATTCCCATTTGAGACCCAAACAAACTTAAAATTGGCCTCTTTTTTCTGGATTTTGGCGGCACTGAGCAACTTGCGCTTCGCTGCGCATAGACTATGATTAATGTAGACCCGACTTGCCTCCCCTTCCAAGAAACCCAAATCTCTAATCGTTAAGTTTCTTACTTTACGGGATGCGACCATGAGAGCCTCCTTATCCATTTTCCTGAGGAAAGACAAAAATATCGAGCCGGAAGTGGTTCCTGCAAGAGGGGGTCGCCTCCTGAAACAATTGTTAATCATCCCCTCGGAGATATTGACTTTGAGAGCGGTACCCACTCGATGGACAATGTCAAGGACACTTTCGTTGATAACAGAAGGGATTCCATTTATCTCCACACAATTAGAAAGTGATTGTTGTTCGGTGTCATAGAGTAAACCCTGAAGCTCATTCACACGGGCTTCCAAAGTTGAACATCGGGTTTTCATATCATCAAACGCTTCTGAATGAGACGAAAGTTTGGCATCCAACGCATTAATCTTCGATGTGTTTTGTTCAATCGCATCAGAATAACGGTTCAAATGATCTTTGAGGTCTTTCATTTCAAGAGAGAAACAGGATAACTGTTTCTCAAAGCTAGCGTTGGCTGACCTGACCTCCGATCTCATATCGTTGATAGATTTTAGAAGAACGGTCAAACTCACCTCATCAGACGAACTTAGGCCTGGGCGTGGTGAGGGGGAATCCTCTCTTTCACTATCTTCTCCCACCAGATCCGAGGCGAAAGATCCACGACGCCCTTTGACACAGCTCTTACAATTGAAAGCCTTCTTATTCTCCACGAGATATTTATAATCATCTTTTACCAGTTCCTGGCATTCCAAATGGTAAGTACCTTTACAGGTAACACACTCAACGCGGTAACTGTTATGAATGAAACCTTTCTGGCACTTCTTACACTTTTGAGACATCTCAAATCAAAACAAAATATAGAGAATTAATGAACACGATGCGAACGGCACGACTGCAAGAAGACAACAA
>CM061046.1:12316209-12606565 GCA_030762985.1 Adelphocoris suturalis
AAATTACTCCATTAGCTTTTCAAATCAAACGTGTTCTACTTAACAGATTATATGACTCGATTGCTACTTCACAATTAGACATTCGTTGTATACGACAAGTTAGATTTAGAGATGAGTTTTCTCTTCCGAAGTGGTATATTTCCCAGTCATAAACCTAATTGACTCCTACACCGTGTGTACCCACTTCATTTGCTTCTTGCCACTTGACGAATATTTTGGTTCGGAGGGCCAAGAGAATTAACTATTTCAACTGAAGCTTTCTACGAACTGAGTTTTATTTGGTACTTTACTCTAAGCCCAACATTTATTGCTATTAAAGTTATAGGAAAAGAACTTGAAATGACTCTTCCACATCATCCCAGTTCATTTATTTGATCAACTTACATTTCCGTAATCAACTTCTCGGATTATTTATTAATTAGCATTCATGTTATTGTTCGCTTGTTGTTCATCCAATGTTGATGGACTTGTATAATGCCCACTTTCACCAACAACTTAAACGAGTTTAAGTTTGAAAAGATTAAAAAATAACGGAGATTCCAGCTCATCGTCTTTCACCAGACCACTTTACGAGTTTAAGCTCCTAACGAGGTGGCCAGTTACACTTGCCAATCTCCGTTTAGCCGTGATAACAATGATATCGAGCAATATGGCCGCGCTGATGCCTATGTAATGTTGCTATGCAATATGGCAACAGCTGATACCTACAGTTTGATTTCAATAGGTAGGTATATACTGCACTCATACGAATTCGAACTCGATCGAAATCAATGAATATTGTAAATTATGTAAAATAACAACAAAAAATCAACGAATATTATAAATTATATTCAACAAACTATTAATGATATTAAAGAAATTCAATAGGTTTTATGTTCGAAGCTCGAAACACGTTATAGAACATGAGATGGAAACTATATAAGTAGATGGAAACTAAGTAGATGGTAACTAGATAAAAACGGCGCGGGTAATAATTGGTCATGGTAGTGATTCACTGCTTTATCAGCTTTATTGTCTTGTTATGTCGGACAATTGGCGGGTTTTCAAATTGTCGTTTCAAATTGTCCATGTTTTTCATTGGACAGTTTGTGGAATCTCCGTTAAGGCCGTATCAAAGTTGCATTTTTTCCGTATTTTTTTCGCATTTTAAACGCTGAAACGTAAAGAAGGCAAAGTGCGTTTTTTCAAGGTCAGTAGTGAATGTTGAAGAGGAATATCTGCAAAAACAGCGCATTCTGGCGGAATGCAATTTTAGTAAGCCTGTCAGGTTAGGACTTGAGATATTGAAGTAACGTTTTGTGTTTTCAAACAGTGTCTTGACAACTCTTGTTCTTCCAAAGTTATTATACTATGAAGACGCACAATAATAATAAAAATAACGTAATAATAAAAAAACTGTTCCCGCTAGGGACGTGGTCAAGAACGAAAAATGATTATTCGATTTTAAATTATATTTATATAAGAAGACAGGTAGGTATGTAATTTGAACTCAACAGAGAAGCAAGAGCGCACGGCAATAATCCTCAAACAAAAAACTTCACTTCTACAGTTCATTCACCTGATTCGGCATTTGTTTAGTGCAGTCTCTTTAGTGACCGGAGGGGTGCTGTTACCTACTTAACGTCGTGCGAGGTGAGGCATTGGCGCGCGACCAAACAAAAACGTAATAAAAATAGAAGTTCGGCACTGAAATAAGAATAATAGGAAAGAAGTTCGGCACTAACAAAATAAGAAAACTTCGGCAAGGAACTAAGAACAATATTTTTGGCACAGGAGAACTGGAACTGGAATGAAAACGGGAGGGTACAACGCGGTTTCCCAGTGAAACGTTACCTCCCCAAGGGTTATGTTTAGCATTTTTCTTGCGTCAAGGTAAAAATTAGAACGTGTTCTAATTTTCCCAAGTGAGTTTAAAAACGCTCCGCCAGGATGCGCAATGGTCGAAAAATCTGACCTTGGAAAAACGCACTTCTTCTTCTTCACGTTTAGGCATTAAAAACGCAAAAAAAAAAAAAAAAAAAAAAATGGTATAGTGTGATACGGCCTTTATTGTCTTGATATGTCGGACACTTGGCGGGTTTTCAAATTGTCCATGTTTTCATTGGACAGTTTGCGGAATCTCCGTTAAGGAAACTCGATTATTACGAACTGGGTTTAAACGAGTTTTGGGTTGGTGAAAGACGCCAAGGTTTGATCCTCGAGATTATATTTAATCGAGTTTGGCCAAACTCCGCTACATAAGTTGTTGGTGAAAGTGGCCTTAAGAACCCTGCGTGACGAGTACAGCAAAATATAAAAGAAAATGAGGATGAACCCATGATCTCACAATTTCCCAGGTGAAGATTAATGTTGTTATGAAGTGTTCTGTTGTGCCACAAAAGTGTCCTTTGATTTGAGCCGTTATCGCGTCCTCCTCGGTATCTCCGCAGGTCGTTCCGTATCTCCTGATCAGCGAAGCAGCAGAGCCTCATTTCCACCCTTTCCAGGACCACGTCGACCGCTTTTCTCAAAAGAAATAGGCCAGATCGCCATCTTGCCTTATCCAGCCTCCATCCCCGCACTTTCTGTAAAGTGTTTTTTTGGTTTGAAAGGAATTTCCTTCTACTGCCTCATTCATTCATCATCACTACGAAAGGAGTATTACCAGAGTTGGCCGTAATCGTCATCTTAATTAAGATTACAATCATAGGGTTTTATAGTGCTGATTACAATTATGATTATAATCGCAGAACCTTGAGATATGATTACGATTACACTTACGATTACGACTACGATTATGTTTACATTTGTAAATACAGTTTTTCTGTGATTATATTCGTAATCACAACTTAGCCGTAATCTTTGTTTTTTTTAATGATTAATGCCGTAATCTAAATTTTATTCTCTGGATACAATTATTCTTTTTGATCATGATTGCACTCACAGGATTGAAAACTAAGGTTACGGTTGTAATCACAGAAAATAATTTTGATTATGACTGTAATTATCAAGGAAAATCTGCGTTAACGGGCCTCTTTATAGAGAACATCGGGAGTTATCGCCAGGAAACAGGCGTATAAAAATCTCAATACGATGATAAAGACCCTTTTGGCCAATTCGTGTGCGTTTAAGTGCTTTTGGGGGCATCCCCATCATAATCTATGATACATTGTAAACTTACTCTACAGGACGACTCGGTATGTTGCTGCCAACTCTTCTCCGCTACTGCTACGCTTATTCGACTATAGTATTTTTATCAGCTACTTATTACTCTAGTAAGTATCATGTAAGGTTGGAATATGGGGCAGTATTCGTGAAATAATAAATAACAAAAGCTGAGCCTTTGAAATTGAGGACATGTGGACATTCTTCATACTCGCGTGCATGCTCAATCCATGGGTCGTCGTTCATATTTCCCAATCTTGAATACCTCCTTCGCAAGCGTAGCAGTAGACAAGATCACCTTGCTGTTCGTTGTAGTGAAATTCAGCACTGCAGAGGTCGAGCAGTAACATACCGAGTCGACGTGTACGGTAAGTTTACAATGTATCATAGATTATAATGGGGATGCAACCCCAAAGCACTTAAAAAACGCACACAAATTGGCCAAAAGGGTCTTTATCATCATATTGAGATTTTTATACGCCTGTTTCCTGGCGGCCACACCACCAATGCTTGCCAAATTAATGCATTTTTTAGCTCCCAATCATGGTTTTATTGTTCCTTTTTTTCCTAACTAAAAAGCAGGCATCATGTAATTTTACTGGGTGTATGCGTTTCCCAGTGAAAAAGCTTCAGGATAAGCCAGTTTGGAGCTTAAAAATCAACCATACCTCAGTTATTTTCGAGCGTTTCGAGCGAAAAAACAGTTCCAGGATGAAGACGTCAATTTTAATGAGCGTTCGAATGTAAGTGTAGAGGTTTATCCTACTTCTTTATACTCTACAGCATTGCTATGTGTACAAATTGCTGTAGGATGAATGATTTAGGAATTAACAGAAAAACTTATAGAGGAGCAAATTATAATAGGCTTGGATGGGCCTTCAGTTCCTCGAGAAAAATCGAAGCCAGGAAGTCTTCGGATTTCGATGAGAATCTGAAAACAAAAAAAAACGAGATTTTGAGTAAATCAGTTCTAAGTTTCAATGGAATAGACCAGAGAAATCGGTAGTGAAGGGGCTTACCCAAAGAACACGGAAAAGAGTGCACTTTACCCATGCAGGATTTTCGGGAGACGCATGGGGGGGTCTGTGATGACTGCCATGAGTCGAAAGATTGATAGATAAATATGATTATTGACATTAACTTCAAACATCGTACAAAATGAAATGAAAGAAAACTTCTGAATATACATTTTGCTCTATCTTACAGTTATTACGGTAATAGATTATCCGGCTCCAGGAAAAGAGATTTAACAGTTGATGACTGAATAGTGGTTTAGAAAGCGTTTGATTCAATGTGGAAAAGTTCGGGTTCAATTTAGAAAATGTTTAGTCCTATTCGGAAAATGGTGATTTTTATTCGGAAAATCTATATTTTTCAGACGTTATCTTATCTTTGGAACGATCTGAAAAATTTGAAATTGTGGCAAATGATTAATAATATCCTAAGAAAGAAAAATTTATCAAAATAATTAAGTAAACACTAATGTTGATTATCTTCCCTACATGCAACTACATTTTTACATGGCATATGTCTTCTTTTCCCCCTGCGAAATATGTGTTTAGTGTCTCAAGTTAGAAATGTCTCAATTAAATTAGCTCACTCAGCTGATTAGGGAAGAGCCAATATTTTTAGTCGCCTCTTGGTACCCCAGAGAGTCTACCTATCAAATTTCAACTTTCTAGGATGAACAGAAGAGAAATTAGCTCACTAACAAAGAGACTTTAAACAGCCATGCAATTTGGGAACTTCCCAATAAAATTTCTAATGATTTCTAATTTCATTCTTGCAGAATAGTTACCGAATTTGCTTTTTGTTTTCGCGTTACAATTTTTTATCTGAAAATTGGGTTGATCTTAAAAAACACATGACCCCCGGCCCATAGACATATCCATGTCAAAAAATTCGTAATGTGGTTCTACTAACTAAATCACTCGCGACGAAGTTGTGGAAACCCATTTCAAAAGGAAGTTAGTGAAAAACGTTGTCTATTTCCACGAAAAATAAATAAATAAAAAATAATAAAATAAAATTAAAAAAAATAGAGAGTTACAATGTTGGAATCGATTTTGATAGTTAGGCCATCACCGTAACAAACAATAAAAATAATAACAATAACAATAGTTATTATTTGTTACTGATGATGGCCTAACCGTCGAAATCGATTTAACATTATACCTCTTTATTTATTTATTTTTATTTTATTTTATTTATTTATTTTTTTTTTTAATTAATTTTTTTTTTTTTCGTGGAAATAGACAACGTTTTTTACTAACTTCCGTTTTGATGTGGTTCTATTTTGATTTTTGGAAATTCTTTGTGATGTTGAATTCTATTTGGAAAAAGTTGGGCTTTATTTTGAAAAGTTGAATTTTATTTGGAAAATGTTGGATTCTTGAAAAATGTTGGGTTCAATTTGGAAAATGTTGCCTTCAGTCTGGGAAATGCTGAGTTTTACCTGGAAAAGCTACGGGCTTAACAATAAAATTGAATTGAATTGAATTGTATCACTCGGATGGAAGAAGACGAAATCTTCATTTCATGCTCTCGACGTTCGTAAACCTCCTTCGCCACCATTATCCAGTCATCAATCATTAATGGAAATTCAGCTGACAAATCCATAGTAACATTCTTGTGACGAATGGATAGCTGGAGCTCCAATTAATATTCAGGAGGAGGATGTTTGCCCATCTAATTACTTGAGAAGTTGATCGATACCGAGATAACCCGAGAAGGGACCCCAATTACTTGTTAGCCGATCACATTTCGAAAGCAGGCACTCCATCACGAAGGTGATGCCGATCCTTCAATTGGGCATTATAACCCCTTAGTGAAGAGGAAGCTTTCCCGAAACACTTAACTTGGTTTGGGCAGCCCTTTCAGTTTAAACTTCCAAATTGATTGAACTACGTACCTATAGGTTTTCCAACATCGTTTTAGGAAACGTCGTTATAAAAACTCGGACCTTCGGATAAAAGCTTCGCCCCCCTGATTGCAGGTGCTTTCCGCTTTGAGCCTTCGGCTAAAATGCTAAAACAGGAACATGCTTTCTTCCCGCTATTGCGTAATTGTAAATAAATTTAAAACTGCCACATAAATGTTTTACTAATCGAAATTAGAACAGAGTAAATAGGTAGGTAATTTTACCCCTCTTAGCTCCAAGAGCGTCTTGTCAAGGCGTTAATTATGTCCATAATGACGTATGGAGATGTTCTGTTTGGAACGAACTAAATCACTCGCGACGAAGTTGTGGAAACCCATTTCAAAACGGAAGTCAGTGAAAAACCAGGTGTGCTAAAGACCACACGGAAGAAGTGTAAACTTCTATGACGATTTGGACATTACGCACCCGTCCTAGAATAAGGGTACAACTCAAAAATCGCGATTTTTGAGTTAGTTGTGGTTTTGAGAAGTAGAAACGGTCTAGTTTGTCTGTAGAAGGTGGAGATATGTGTAGGGCACTCTAATTCTGCTAGAGTGTGCTTGTGTCTTTCTTCTATGGAGGGAGTAACCAATTCACGTCCTAGGAAGAAAGACACAACTCAGTTGAGTTCACGCAGTCTGTGTCTCGTTTTGAGTTGTTTCCTTTTTGTGTGGACAATGTCGGCATAATTTTAACTTGTGTCTTCCTTTTCTGGACATTTTGGATCCTGACTGGTGAGATTTCAGTGTTTGAGTTTGAACAACTCAAAAATTGTTAAAAAATCAACAAATCCGCTCCCCCTACTCCATTCCCACTGGCAAAAAAAACTTTACTCGCCATGGGGTGTTGGAGCAATAATGTAGGAAACAAATTTCGCAAAGATAAATTATGTTCATGGTGTTCCAAAGAAAGGGTACCCAATGGTGTGGAAGGAAAACTTAGAATGCGATTTGCCGAAAATGACTATTTTTGAGTTGTCCCCTTATTCTAGGATGGGTCCGATTACTTTCCACTCTGTTGGGATGTTGGGAAAGTTAAAGTGGACAGGCTCCGCCCCTGGACCCTCGGTAACTTTCCGCCTTGAGCCTTCGGCTAAAATGCTAAAACATGGAACATGCTTTCTTCCCGCTAATTCGTAAATCTATATCTATAAAAGAGGATGTATGTATGTATGTATGTTGCCTATAGACTCCGAAACCGCTCGACAGATTGTAATGAAACTTTCAGGTATTATTAGGCATGATTCAAGGATTGTTCCTGTAAAGTTTGGTGCAAATCCGTTCAAAGGGCTCTGACCCAGAGGGCATAAAAGGGTGCAGTGTCAGGTTTTAGAAATGTATTTAACTACCCAAGCCAAGACCGAAGGCAGAGTGAGGCCGAGGGTGAGGCCAAAGGCTGAGAGGAGGAGGAGGAGGAGGAGGGAGGAGGAGGAGGAGGAGGGAGGAGGAGGAGGATGAGGGAGGGGAGGAGGGAGGAGGAGGGAGGAGGATGAGGGGGAGGGAGGAGGAGGGAGGAGGGAGGAGGAGGAGGAGGGAGGAGGAGGAGGAGAAGAGAGGAGGAGGATACTATTGAACGTCTGCATAAAATGACAACGAATCCAGGGTCATTGTAGACACCAAAGGCAGAAACCGAAGGCTAAGCTTCCGTCCATCAAATCACCTCTTAATAACAGTTTAAAATTACGATCAATAAACAAATTTAATTTGGGCGCAGCAACGCTCGCGGGGGGGAACGCTAGTGTTTAAATAAATTTAAAACTACGACATAAATGTTATAAAAATCGAAATTAGAACTGAGTACCTAAGTAGGTAATTTTCTGTTATGGTGCGCGTCTACAATTACTATAACCAAGAGTAACTTCTCAACCAAGTGACAACAAAACAAGCGGCGTTGTCCGTTTATCACATAACTAAAAAAAAACTACGACATGGTATGAATAGAAGAACAAGTACGAAAGAAATGCGTGATAAATCGAGAGCTTTCCAACGAGTGGGGAACGATTTTTGTCAGGTGATAACTGAAGAACTTTCATTTCCCCAGCAACGGCTTGGTTGTACGTGAAAGTCAAAAGAAATAAACTTAAATGCTCGCATACGAGTCTGCAACACATTGGGACATTTTCATGTGTGTTTTCTTATTGTATTTAAGATTCTATGCAAGTTTTCTTATTGTGCTAAAGACCACACGGGAGAAGTGTAAACTTCTATGACGTGCTAAACATAAAAAGTAAAATTGGGCATTACTTTCCACTCTGTTGGCATGTTGGGAAAGTAAAAGTGGACAGTACTTTCGACTCTGTTGGGATGTTGGGAAAGTTAAAGTGGACAGGCTCCGCCCCTGGACCCTCGGTAACTTTCCGTCTTGAGCCTTCGGCTAAAATGTTAAAACATGGAACATGCTTTCTTCCCGCTAATTCGTAAATGTTTAAATAAATTTAAAACTACGACATAAATGTTATAAAAATCGAAATTAGAACAGAGTACCTAAGTAGGTAATTTTCTGTTATGGTGCGCGTCTACAATTACTATAACCAAGATTAACTTCTCAACCAAGTGACAATAAAACAAGCGGCATTGTTTACTATTTCCATTTATAACATAAATAAATATAAATCTACGACATAAATCGAGAGCTTTCCAACGAGTGGAGAACGATTTTTGTCAGGTGATAACTGAAGAACTTTCATTTCCCCAGCAACGGGTTGTACGTGAAAATAAAAAGAAACAATTAACCTCAGAGGTTCCGAAGCTGATCTGAGCCCCTCTTTCCTTTGTAATTGTATTCCAGATCAAACATGATTTTTTTGTTGGCTTCTAGAAAAAAAACGCGGCAGGCCGATCGTACTTTCTCTCTTATAAGAGAAGAGCTATGAGCATTGAAAATATCTCAGTAATTTCAATGTTTTTTATTGTTTTGAATAAAATAACAATTAGAAAAAAAAAACTAAAATTCAAAAACTCGTAAACGAGTTCCACTATCCGCTTTACAAGCAGATACCATGTTACATGGATATGTCTTTGATTGGGGATTTCATAACGGTTGTCCTCGAGTTGTCCTCGACTACGGTCAAGAAGATGAAAATGTTTCCTATGGAGTGGAGTAAATGATGCTATTGCTTTACGTTAAGAATATTGTAACCGGCTTATTAAAATTGTTTATAGTCCAATCAACTTAGTTTAGGAATGTAGCCAGGTACGTAAGGAGGGGGAAATTGGTAGCTTGAGATGTGAACATTTATCACATAAATCAAGCGCTTTCCAACGAGTGGCGAACGATTTTTGTGAGATGAAAACTGCGGAAGTTCCATTCCCCTAGCAACGGCTGGGTTGTACGTGAAAAACCCTGAAATTGCGACACAAATTTGCGTCACGGAAATTTTTGGTTGACCCCCCAGAGCAAAGACATATTCATGTCAAAAAAAATTATTGGCACACAATTACCGAATTGCTGTAAGCAGGTCTCGACGATGCCCAATTCTTCCACGAATATGAATTCACAGGTAGGTAATTTTCTGTTATGGTGCGCGTCTACATACAAGATTACTATAACCAAGATTAACTTCTCAACCAAGTGACAACAAAACAAGCGGCGTTGTTTACTATATCCATTTATAACATAAATAAATATAAAACTACGACATGAATAGAAGAACAAGTACGAAAGAAATGCTTGATAAATCGAGAGCTTTCCAACGAGTGGAGAACGATTTTTGTCAGGTGATAACTGAAGAAGTTTCATTTCCCCAGCAACGGCTTGGTTGTACGTGAAAATAAAAAGAAACAATTAACCTCAGAGGTTCCGAAGCTGATCTGAGCCCCTCATTCCTTTGTAATTGTATTCCAGATCAAACATGATTTTTTTGTTGGCTTCTAGAAAAAAACGCGGCAGGCCGCACGAACTTTCTCTCTTATGAGAGAAGAGCTATGTGCATTGAAAATGTCTCAGTAATTTCAATGTTTTTTATTGTTTTAAATAAAATAACAATTAGAAAACGAAATAATTATTGACACAATTACCGAATTTGCTGTAAACAGGTCTCGACGATGCCCATTTCTTCCACGAATATGAATTCACAGGTAGGTAATTTTCTGTTATGGTGCGCGTCTACAACCAAGATAACTATAACCAAGATTAACTTCTCAACCGAGTGTTTCATTTATAACATAACTAAATATAAAACTACGATATGAATAGAAAAACAAGTACTATAGAAATGTATGATAAATCGAGAGGTTTCCAACGAGTGGAGAACGATTTTTGTCCGGTGATAACTGAAGAACTTTCATTTCCCCAGCAACGGCTTGGTTGTAAGTGAAAATCAATAGAAAACGCTTGCATACTAGTCTGCAACACATTGGGACATTTTATGTCTTTAGTTGAAGACAAGTATGTGTTGCAGACTCGTATGCAAGCTCTAAGAGCCACTCAGCTGATCCGGACCCTGGGCATCGTCAAGTAAATGTGCTAAAGAGACTAGATACGAAATTACAGCTTCCTAGAGTGTAAAACATGGAAATTAGCTTCAAGAGCCACTCATCTGATCCGGACCCTGGGCATCGTCACGTAAATGTGCTAAAGAGACTACATACGAAATTACAGCTTCCTAGAGTGTAAAGTATAGAAATTACCTAAAAAAAATGATTTAGCCACCGCTTCACAAATCAAACCGTTCTCGCAATATTTGGATCACCTGCTATGAATCAAATCATCGAAACACCAGCTCAATGAAATCATCAGAAATTAACAAGCGGTGGCAATCATGTTCACAATAGCAATTATTCAGAATGATCACCTGAGTGTACACAATTATTCAAATAACCATGCTCGTAACTCAGCTTGTTGGCCACGCACTTCGCACTAGTTAACACAATATGGTTAGATAAATCGAGAGCTTTTGAACGAATGGTCAACGAATTTTGTGGGATGAAAAACGACGAAGTACCATTTCCCTAGCAACGACTCGGTTGTGAGCGGAAATCATCAGAAATCCAACCGTAACACTTTTTTTAACGCTTTTTTCAACGCTTTTTTTCGTTTATGTGCCAAAGTAAAGACAGAAAATGCCAACAATTTCGTGACACATCCGCGTAACATTTTTTGCTAGTTAGTCCAACGCTCAAGCATGTTCCATGCTAAAAAAAATCCTGGTTCAAGGAATAGAATCGTATGGCCAGGGGACTAGGCTGTGAAATTTCGGTGATCTGTGATGCCGCGAATTGGGCAAACCGAGTTAAGTTATTGAAAGAAAAATAGTTGTTAAAATTTCGAAATGATAACGAGTAGGATGTTGGCGGGTATGTATCACCCGATTTCTAAAAAAGTAGATCATTCGCTGAGTTATGTGAACGATGAATTATCTACAGAGATTGTATCGTTGATGATGAAATACCTACAGATCGGGCGTGCTAAAATTAAATTGCACTCCTAAAGGAGAAGAAGGAACGCAGCAGTTCTCTTTGTAATTTAGAAAATAAAGAAGACATTTGTCGTTTCTTGTGTAGATTTCCCATATTAAGTCCGTACAGAGCAAGTTATTTGGAATCTAATACGCCAAGTAAAGATGGTATCCTGGAATACCTCAGTTGTAAGAATTGGGTTAATTTTTTCTTTTTTGTCTTAAGCATACATTTACAGAATATACCTGGTGGATCAATTTAAATTTTAACCATGTTAAATTATTATCAATACATGGTATGATACGACACGGGCTAACTCTGAGCAGACGGTTTAAACCACGCCTTTTACAGAGTGTAAACTTTATATACACTAATGCATTACAATGACGCAATAATTGCAGTTATGTAAATTCATAATTTTATTTTGTTTTAATAAAATGCAGTTTTCATTCATTCATTCATTCAAAATGATAGAACACAGTAAAACAATAGGTACCCAATAAAACCTACTCTATTACGCACCTAAAATATACTGTACTCATTTCTTGTTGGCTTTCCCCTGTATTAAATGATGACAATGAATAAATTAACGCTCGTTTATTTTGGGTGTTTTAATAATAATTAATGTTAACGCGGGAATTTTTTGAACTTCCAATTCTTGATTATTGGATTATTTTTCTTTCAGTCAACATAACCTTACATCAGTGAAAATAAAACTCACTGATTGACATATGTGTGTATGAGTGAATACAGAAATTTGCTAAATTCGTCTATTCAAAAGATCTTGGAATCATACTCGCTCAAGCCATTTTATAGATCAGTAAATTGCAAATGAGGAACCGCGGTTGTATTTGGTAAATTATTCAAATCACCTAGAGTGTGCTTTGAAAACTTTTCTGACTGAAGTTCAAACAGATGGAGCGGTAGGTAATAGCTCCTGCCCTCATTCTGTTTGACGCTGATATATTATGTTTAGTCTCGATAAACTCTGAGTGAGTACCTATGTGTAGGTGGGTAAGCACACCAACTTTGCCATGACTAAGTAAAATCGCCCATTTCTGAAGAATTTAAAATTTTCATTTGAGAGCTTGAACAATTTTTGATTAAAAAAAAAAAAAAAAAAAAAAAAAAAATTTTATGCATACAGTTGATACAAAAGGTCAGTTTGTCGGGTACCGATTGATTGGTTCCCTATGAATCACAAGAAGGTGAAAAATTAATATAAAAGACAGCTATATATATATATATATATATATATAAATGTATAAATATATAAATATTTATATTAATTGCTATGCAATTCTTAGGCCGACCCCCAATATTTTTTTTTGTAACCCGTGACGAAAATCCAGCACCTCCAAGCAGCACGTTCATGCGCATCGTGGGTTCGAATCCCAGCCAGGCATGAAAATTTTTTATATCCATTTTTTATGTAATTAAAATTTGTTAATTAATTAATTAATCGTCGCTAGCATTGATAATATGCAATTAATAAATTGCATAGCAAATTATCCTCGTTTTCTACGCAGTACAAAAGAGAAAAGATCCGGGGGGTCCAGGGGGGCGAAGCAATATATATATATATATATATATATATATATATATATATATATAATATCGATTTATTGTATTTTGGTAATCTAGCAACTTCTAATATGCACAATTCGCACGCAAAATATCTCAAGTCACGCATTCCAGAAGGTCTCCTAAGGTAAAAAAAAAATGAACCCATAAAAACAAGTTTTTAATGTAACTCTTTCTTTTTCTCATGTTCTCAGTTAATTTTATTGTTGTTTCAATATTTGGTAGTTTCTTGGCAACAGTAAATTGAAACAAAATCACATTGTTTCAAAATCACATTGATAATAACTTAAATTAAATTGACAAGGAAAATCATTTAATATTTTATTGACCCTGGATTCGTTGTTATTTTATGCAGACGTTCAATATTATCCTTATCCTCCCTCCTCCTCCGTCACTCCTCCTCCCTAACTCCTCCTCCTCCCCCTCCTCCTCCCTCCTCATCCTCCTCCTCCTCCCTCACTCCTCCTCCCTACAATACACAACACGTGTAAGGTGTCTCATATTAAATTTCAAATTTTCGAAAATTTATAGTATAACTAACTTTTTCTTCGCGAAAATTTGATAGATTAAAATGTACGCCAGCATGAACTCGTGTGCAAAATTTCAGATCGATTGGATATCGGGAAGTGGGTTAAAAATCGATCTGAAATTTTGTCTCAAGCAAGCAAGCAAGAAGAGAATCGAAGTTAAAAGAAAGAGTTAAAAAATGAAAAACTATAGAATTTTGCTAACATTTGAGTTTTTTCTCACTGAGGTGGTATTACCAAGCCCGTGTATCTAACGTAAAATGCAAAATTAGCTTGATTTTTCAAATCAGCTCCTAGATTAAAGAAATAGGTGGTATCGGCGTGACGTCACGATCGTGGATGGATCTTAGTGACGCGGCCGTCAGCTTGTTCCGGGTCAGGTGTTGTGGCTCTGTCTAATCAACCAATAGACAGAGAAAAAAAAAAAAAAAATCAATTGAAAAGTCAATCAATTCTGCCAATTGATCAGTCAGTCAATTGATTCAGTTCATCAATTGAATAGTTTTCGTTGAATTTCTTGCATCGTTGAGTTTGGGATAGATAGATAGGTTATCTTAGTGTTTCGATGTTGACACGCTCAAATCTAGTTCCGCAGATAATCTTGCTGTGCTATACTCCATGTACGCAGACATTATCAGCTCGTAACTGTAGCAAAATAGTAAGTCCCAATTATAATTTGTACTTCATCTTGATGAAAGTAACAAAACTCATTGATTTGTTCACGTTGATTCGTGTAAGTATCTATTTTCTGGTCAAAAATAAACTAAACGGTCTGGAGTAATGCAGTAATCAAGGATTCCATGGTGTTATCTTTCACTGTTTGAGTTTTTTCTGTTTCCTTGACTTGTTTCCGTTTACTTCTCCAGTCTGCTAAAAGCTGTTCTGAATAATCTGACAAATAAACATAAAGAAGATGAAGGATTTCAAAGATCACGGGTGTTATGAGCTACATCAACGACTTTCCACCTCCCTCCATGAATCATCTATGGGGTCATAAATCTCGGTGCGGAAGTGGTGCCTTCCACTGAACTCTTTGTTAAAGAACTGGTTAGAAAATGAGATTCACCAGTAGGCCACATTTCCATAGGCTCGGATAAGGGTAGAGTGAAATACAGCATACAGTGCTGGGGAGTCAAGATAAATTTATATAACTTTCTGCTTTTGTCATAGAAATGTAGTTACTAGGTAGATAATCTAAAGCGGTAGCGAACTTATTGATTTGTCAGAAATAGGTATCTTTGCATGCCGTTCGCCCAATCACTTGCATGACATCTGACCTGTTGGAGGGTAATAAGTTAGTATTAAATGGCCTAAACCGCATATCCATCGCCTATGCTGTTTTTACGTTATTTTTGTTAAATAAAGTAAACTCTCGATTATCCGCGCGTGCTACGAAAAGTGATAAAATACGTAAATATTTAGTGCAAAATGCGCGCAGGCCTTCTCCGAACTCGGACAGTAGGCTGGCACGCAATCTATTTTTATCTCCGAGCCACTGACAATACATACGCAGGTGTTTACTCCAAGGTCGCTTCCAGTTTTTGCCCAAAAACTGGAAATGATTTCAAAATTAGAAAACGGCGCTTCAAAGAAGCAGATGTGTTTAGATTATGGCATCGGGGAAACAACAGTACGTGACATTTTAAAGACGAAAGAAAAATTGCTGAACTTTGCATCAATGTCAGACAGTGCTTCCGGAATGAAAAGACGAAAAACTATGAAGAAGTATACATGTGATGAACTAGACTATGCTACGCAAAATTCAATCGCGGATCAAGAAAAAATGTTTCCAAAGCAAGAAACAAAGACAAGTGACTGACTTTTTTAAGAGGGTGTAATTATTACTCATGTTTACATTATTTTACGTCTTACTGTATGGTATACTGTATTAAATGAACTGATTTTTCATGTTATATTGTTTTCTCTTTTATTCTCTTCCATTTTTAACACTTTTTGCGGATTATCCGAAATTTTCGTTATCCGCAGTAGCCGCGCCACCCAATTCCGCGGATAATCGGGAGTTTACTGTACCTTTATTGATTGATTTATTCATTCAGCTAATAATGAATGATTGTGCACTCTATTCTAGTGTACCTTCAACTATATACGAATATGTGTCTGAAAGAATGGCGTATGTTACAAATTACGATTTTTTTTCCCCCCACGAGTAATGACCTATGTTTACTGATGAATGAGAAGGAAACAGTTTTGTTATCGTAAACAATCGGTAGATTGCAGTAAAATGCAGTCAAAGAGAGTAGACTTGTGCTGGAAACGAGACGTAAAAGGGCGTATGTTATCAGATAGGAGACTGACGCGCTCCTCATCATTTTCAACGCGAGTCCTGGCTATTCATTTCCCGTTTGGAAAGACGCGTAAATTTTGGTGATTTTTGACATTGAAAATGTCTTAGTCGACGGGACAACTGGAAATTTTGTTACGGAAATTTTGTTACGCAAAGAAAACCCACAGGAAAACTCGTAAACGAGTTCCACTATCCGCTTTCCTTTGATTGGGGATTTCATAACGGTTGTCCTCGAGAGTTGTAAACAAATCCGTTAACTTTAAACAAATCCCTGGGCCGCATGGCCGCATCCCGACTAATTCCAACAAAACAACGGTTTTCTTATAATTATGTTGGAAACTGTGGAGAGAAGCCACTACAATGAGTTGTTGTTAACAGTCGAAAATGTTTCCTATGGAGTGGAGTAAATGATGCTATTGCTTTACGTAAAGAATATTGTAACCGGCTTATTAAAATTGTTTATAGTCCAATCAACTTAGTTTAGGAATGTAGCCAGGTACGTAAGGAGGGGAAATTGGTAGCTTGAGATGTGAACATTTATCACATAAATCAAGCGCTTTCCAACGAGTGGCGAACGATTTCTTAGCGATGAAAACTGCGGAAGTTCCATTCCCTAGCAACGGCTGGGTTGTACGTGAAAAACACCGAAATTGTGACAAAAATTTTGCGTCACGGAAATTTTTGGTTGACCCCCCAGAGCAAAGACATGTCCATGTCAAAAACGTCACACAAACACAACCTATAAACAAGTTAGGTGTTGTTATGATTGTGTACACTAACAACTGTGTACACAACTGGCAAGTGCTCGAAACAAAATTCACAAAATGAAGTCGGATGATACTGCTAGTGTACCATAATATGATCAAATGACTTCTGGGGAAACCATATACGGTTATAGTGAATATCGATGTGCTCGATGGTCACATTAATGGTGCTATGGGCACATTGCAATACATAAAATATGGTAATGAACCGAATGATGGAATCAAACGATTGTGGCTATAATTATTTTATGTTTTTTAATTGTTATTTTATTTATAACAATAAAAAACATTGAAATTACTGAGACATTTTCAATGCTCATAGCTCTTCTCTCAAAAGAGAAAAGTACGAGTGGCCTTTTTTTTTTTTTTTTTTTCTATAGGTATTTATGATGAGTTTTCCCAAGTTAAGTGTAAATGAAACTGAAGCTTGAGTAGTGGAAAAAAGCGGTCACCAAACATATGAGTGAGTGGGTGCATTAGAAATAGCAACGATCAAGCAATACTGGTCAAGAATACGTGAACAAGCGAGGAAAGAAAAACGTGCCGGCAAAAATAAAATAACTTTCTTAAAGGTGTCTAATTTTTCGCATCCCATTCTGATGTCGTTTTGAGAAAGATTGGAAAAAGAATAAAAATTTCCAGTCATGCAGCATGATGGATACTCCCTTTTCGTTTTTGACACTGAAATTGTCTTAGTCGACAGGTCAACCGGAAATTTTGTTACGCAAAGAAAAAAACGTCACGCAACCTATAAACAAGTTAGGTGTTGTTATGGCTGTGTATACTAGCAATGAAATCAATCATTCAATTAACGTAATGTAAGTTCATTTAGAACATTAATAACAGGTGTTATTATTGGTGTTGGATTAATATTGAAGATCTAGTTGGTTGCAAGTGTTTTGTCAATATGATGTCAATGGACACTTCACAATACCAGTTATTAAAAAAAGGACTGTGAATTCATATTCGTCGAAGAATTGGGCATAGTCGAGACTAGCTTACGGCAAATTCAGTAATAATTGTCTGTCAATAAATATAAGGTGTCACTCGGCAAAAAATGGAGACAAAATTCAGTGTACCGTACTCTCTCTTTGGGAAGGAAGTACAGAGAAAAAACTTCTGACAAGTTGGGTGTGGCACATAGCTTCCTCATTTTATCTATCACGAATGTATAGATCATTGAAACGTTTAAAATGATCTTGGAAAATCCCATAGCGGAAAAGACTGAATCAAGTAGTTGTGTTAAATGTCATAATTGTCAATTAAGGAACGAAAAAATGATACTTAATGTAATTTACGTTTGTGCAAGCGCAGAATGAACTGGTGAGGTACGGGAAAATCTACAACTTAAACCGCGCATTCGTTGATTTTTTCATCAACACCGGATGAAAACTGTGGCAACCGAGGTCATTACAAGTATTTTACGTTGACGCATGTGCAGTACCTATTACTGATACAATCATGTTGAAATTGATATGGGGGAATCAGCTCGTCACCTTCCAACTATCATCCAAATTTAAGCGAAATCAAACGACTAGAGTGTGAAAAAATGAAGCTTAATGGAAATTATTTTTGCGCATGCGCAAAATGAAGTATTGATTTGGTAACAACGAAACTGATAGGAGACCGTCTACAACCTAACCCACGCATTCTCTGGCAATTTTATTGAAATCAGGTGAAAACAGTAGAAATTTATGTCGTTACAAGGATTTTACATTTGCGCATGCGCAGTAGCTATTAGTGATACAATCATGTTGATATTGATCAAATCGTCTTCTCCCAATTAGCCTTCAAATTTGAGCGAGATCAGACGACAAGGGCGTGAAAAAATGGAGCATAATTTGAAACTGCCAGGGAACCGTCTACCCTCTAGCCCACAGATTCCCTGATATTTACATCCAGATCGGATGAAAACTGTGGAAAATAAGCTTGTTACTAGGATTTTATACTGGCGCATGCGCAATAGCTATTAACAATACAATCATGTTTAAATTGATTTAAGATTATCAAACTGTTATCCCCCAACTATTATCCAAATTTGAGCGAGATCGGACGACTACGGCGTGGGAAAGTGATGATTGGTAGAATTTACGGTTACGCATGCGTAGAGTGAGGTATTGAGTTAAGAACGATGGAACTGATAGGGGACCGTCTATTCGTAGCCCGCACACCTCCTTCCGTCCACACATGCAGCGAACCTATCGGTGTGAAGGTAGGTTCGATCCAATATAGTTTGGTTGATGTACACACACTCGCAAGCTCGCATCTCAAGATTGCATAACATCAAGTAGTCAATCCCTTAGTGAAAATTCAGTTTAGTTGATATACCGTCAGGTTCGCTGCGATCGCGATTCGAATCCGGGGCCTGCCTCCATTGTTCAGTTTCTTGGCAACCTCTAGGTAAGAAATCGATATGGTATCAAAGATGATTAGATGCACATGTTTCCCAGACTAGCGAGCAAGGAGAAACTCAGTTAGAACTTGAATCTGGCTGGAACTCGCTAACAAAGTACGTACCTGCCTAACTTTTGTGACGTTGGCGATAGATTTCCAGCGATAGATCGGGCCGCGCTACAGCCCGTCCACCCGTCTCGGTCGAACTCATTTCTTTCTCAGGTCGGAAAAGGTACATCTCCGCCTATCGCTGGTACCTTCCGTCATTGAGGCTACTATTTATAGAGACGTAGTATACTAAATTTTAAAAAATTAGAAAAATCAATTTTTGAGAAATCGAGGTTATGTGGGAAAAAAGTGATTATTTCCTGCAAGACACACACGTCGGCGATCTTTCACGACTGAACCAGACGCTGCCCATCTATTGCCGCTACTTTCCATTATTGGAGGTAGTGCAGAGATGTGATGTACAGAATTTAAAAAAATTAGGTAAATCCGTTTTTGAGAAAATCGAGGTTATGTGGGGAAAAAGTGGTTATTTCCAGCAATACACACTTATCGGCGATCGGTCACGGCTGAACCAGACGCTGCCCATGTATCGCCGCTACATTCCATTATTGGAGGTAGTATTGAGATGTGATATACAGAATTTAAAAAAATTATAAAAGTACCTATCTATGTGTAGTAAACACGGACCCATGGGATCATGTATCGTTATCTCGGTCTGATGAGGGGGAGCCCCGGGAGGTGCCCCCACCATGCCGAGATAATACATAAATAAATACATAATTCCACTGGTCCGTTATCAAGGACTTACGTAGCCCCCCAGAGATGCAATGGGGTCCTAAATCCTCGACAAAGAGGTAGAGGAGGTTGACAGTATCCTGTCAGAGAGATACCACTCCTACTAATAGCATTACTGAGCTATGTTCGGAGTAGATTGGATTTTCAGGACCTGGATCACCCATCCAACGCCAAACTCAGCCTCTCAAGAACACGAGAAGTGGCGTGCGACTCCCGTTGTTTTCTGGGATTCTGACGGGAACTCTGTCACACTCCCCCACTTAAAGACATACTTGATTGAAGAGTAAGTATGTAAACCAGGTGGAATAGTTTACTGGCTGAGAACTGATGCTCATTAATAAATAGCTGCATTGGCGATTGAGGATGGGAAAAGAGAAATTAAAACAGGATGGATTGTCAATGAATCTTCATATGAAGTATTCATTAGGTAATTAACCCCCAATCAAAGATTGGAACAATCGAGAATAAACGGTGGCTCAACTATGGAGACTTATACCTTAAGGAAAATAAAATAGATATAAATTAATATGCCCACATTAGGGACTTAAATTGGGAACTAAGCCCTGGAAATTGGGAACAATGCCCTTGAATAATTGGGAACAATGCCCTTGAATAGCTGGGAACCATGCCCGGGTATAAAGAACAATAATAAAAATGGCAAAAGCCAGGTATACCATAGGTATGAAATTGAAATTATAAGAGGGGAATAAATGAAAAATTGTAAGTCAAAGACCAATGAAATTATTTATATACCAAAGGGTGATAATGGGAATTCCTTCTGGAACCCCGGGCCATGTATAGTGGATTGGATTACTAGGCGTTAGCCGTCCATAATCCTAACCACGCTCGCTCTACCGAGGAGAGTGTGACAGACCCAAAAAGGATCCCCTTACTAATAGCACGTAATGTGCTATGTTCAGGAAGATTGGTTTTCCAGGACCTGGATCACCCATCCAACGCCAAACTAAGCCTCTCAAGTACACGAGAAGTGGAGTGCGACGCCCGTTGTTTTCCAACGGAGCGACGGCAGCGCTTTCTCTGGGATTCTGACGGGAACTCTGTCACACCGTGGACTGTATAAAAGAGCCAGGAAGCCAGAGAAATATATCAAACTTACTGCAAACTTCTGCCTTAATACGAACTAAATCACTCGCGACGAACTTGTGGAAACCCATTTCAAAACGGAAGTTAGTGAAAAAAACGTCGTATATTTCCTCGAAAATTAAGAGTGATAAACTTAAATCGATTTCGACGGTTAGGCCATCATCAGTAAAAAAATCATCAGGGAATCAAATCATTTCAGGGAAAATAAGGGTAAGTCTACATTTGCCAAACATCTTAAGGAATCCAATCATAGTTACAATTTTGATTTGACAGATAGACAGTTTGTAGAATTCCTTCATTTTTGTCCGTAGGGAGGTAGGTATGTTGAATGTACCTACTTGAAAAATTCGAAATTATCAAAACAGAAAGATCTGGTAAATGTTTAAATGAAGATATACCTCAATATATTTCACCACTAATAAGTCCATGTCTATAAAGCTTGGAATTATCCCTTCACACTGTTGAAACCATATTTAGTTTTTTTCCCCCCCTTTCACATCATCAGATTAGCTATAATCCCCCTTCACTTTGTTTGCACTTAATTGGTTCTAACTCCTGCCCCCTTTCCTTTCTCTTGACCAATGGGATTCAATCTCCCTTCACCTGTGACTATAAAAGCTTTGTCCTTTCTAATGTGTCTTCAGTTATTGTTTGTTACTGATGACGGCCTAACCGTCGAAATCGATTTAACATTGTAACTCTTTATTTTTCTTGGAAATAAACAACCTTTTTTTCACTAACTTCCGTTTTTTCTGCCTTAATACTTCTCCCTGCATCCTGCTAAAAGTTTCATTATATCATGTATGCAGGTTGTGCCACCTGACAATACCATCCATCATGTCCTCCACTATTGGGTATCAAGGATATGTTAACTTGTACCCTCCTTAATATTTTACGCACGTCCGCAACCGCTAAATGTCACCTTACAGCCTTGCATAATTTCTCAATCTTCCCCCGTCACAACCAAGCGTCCAAACGACCCTTCTCCCCACCAATCGTCTTCGAGGAGGACTCAAGTGGGATAATCGGGAAATCCTCAATTCCCGATGAAGATTACCTATCAAGTGAAATGTTTAATGTAAATATCTTCCCATAATTTAATGTTGTCTCTTCGAAATATGCATATATTTATATAGAAGAAAAATCTTTAAAATCAGAATGCCTCAAAACGGATTACCTTGAAGAAAATTTTAGGAAATTTCTATTTTAAAATGTGTAGAGCCATTGCGATAGCTTAATTTCTTACAAAAAGTCGCTAAAAATGAGAATCAGTGCGCATTGCTCATGTGAGCTATTACTTAATATTTAAAATCGACTCAAGATTCTTTATTTGGCATAACAAGAAAATAAACAAAAGGAAATATACTATCTACTATAAATGCCTATCAATAAACAAATACATTTAAAAACATTAAAAAAACTTAACAAATACATTATGTAGACGTGTGCCCACAGAGGTAAAATTCAAAGAATTTGTGTCCCTCTGTGGAATCGCAGCTATCCCTCATGGTTATATCAAAAATATATCACTATTAAGTAAAAAGAACATAATTATGAAAACATCTTCTTCGAATAAAAATAGTAGGTTGCTTACATCATGAGCCATTTTCAGCAATTTTTACAATTAAATACTTTTTAATTAATTTAAATTTGTCAAACTGACTGATATCAGTTTTATGATTATAAAAAAATTGTAACGCTACAACATATGCACTTCTGTAAATTTCCAGATTAATTTTTGGAATTCTAATGTTGGACCTATTTGTGGTTCGCGTATAATCCAACAGCGATAAATTACTGTCATCAATATCAGTTCTATATACATGTAAACATGATTCCTTCAGAAAAATATCCCGAATTTAAAAAAAAAAACCCCAGTTTCTTGTAAATTAAAGCTGAGGAATATCTAGATGGTTTATCTAGAATCATACGCAAAATTATATTTTGTACAACTTGCTATGAGTGAGGCGAACTTTTACATGCGCCTCCCCATACCAAGATACCATATTTAATCAAAGAATTGCATAAACCAAAATAAATCATTTTTAACAAATTTATGGTAGCAAAACCTCAAGATCCGTTCAATTTAATACTTCCTCCATCTCCAAAACTGGTGGAAATAATGAAGATATGCGGGCTAGGCGAGTCAACCTGTATAAAAAACGTTAAAACGCATATTCAAAATAAAAGAAAGATTGTTAGGATTCAGGGGTCGATTGTAACTGTTCCGAAATGGATTATCTTGGGAAAACATTCCGAAAAAAAGCCACGAAGTTCTGGAATAAACAGGGAAACCACGAAAGTAATTATGAATTGAATGGATACGTCTGCTAAAATAATGAGGGACTAAGATGAATTAACTTAAGGATAAAAAATGTTGCTGACACAAAAGCGAGAGAACTGAAATAAGAAATCTCTTCAGAGTAGATTAAAACACATCTTTTGCCGTAAAGTTAAGAGCTCCCATAAACTCGCTAACCGTTTTCAATTGAAAGATTCAAAACGCCGTAGAAATGAGAATAGAATGTAAATAGGCTTTCTCCCTCCAAGGCGAGGAAATTCCAATATTCGATTAAGGAGCACTGGAATCTGCACACTTGAATCAAGAATATTTTTCTGCAGACTATAAATAGGCACCTAATGCCTTTTGAGCTTTGTTCCTAATATTGAAGCTTTGAAAGGAATCACCTCTGCATATTGTTACGCAATAGCCTCAGTTTATACTGAAACTTTGCGGACGGTTATGTCCGCTAAGGCTTGGTCCGCTCCTCTTTCTCATTTTTATAAATAGGATTGAGGATATACCCTTGAGAGGGAAAGTATATCTCTTCGCTGACGATACCGCTATCTTATGTACAGCCGATGATTGGAACGAGCTGTTTGCTAAAGCTAATCACGATATAGGATTGATGAATGGTTGGCTGTCGGCGAACACCTTGAGTTTGAATGTCAATAAGACAAAATAGGTACCTTGTTATCTCAAAATCTCGTAGTAGAGAAGATGTAGAGCATGTCATAAAAATCCATAATTGCAATAGTGTAGATTCTAACTCGTGCTCTTGTCCGGTAATAGAAAGAGTCACATCGGCGAGATATTTGGGCGTGCCCATTGATGAAGACCTCAGATGGGGACCTCTAATTTCCTTACTGTCCAAAAAAGTAATGGGGTTCAGTTATCTCTTTCGGGCTGTTAGAAATAGTTTAAAACTTAAATCATTAATAATCTTGTACAAGGTGCAGAGTCTATTTGGTTTCGGCGTGTTATCATGGGGAGGCACTTTTCCATCGATACTGAACTCATTGGGAGTAGCGCTAAGGACAATACTTAAAATCATTATAAAAAAACCTAAAAGATTCCCTACCAATGATCTATTTTCTATTGCTAAAGTTTTTTCAATAGGTCAAATATATGCTAAATCAGCCATTATGTATTTACATAAACACCCTCGCGAATTTGAATACAATAACACCTTCAGTAATGCATATTCGTTCCGTCCTACAACCCGTTCTGTTGTTCAATCAAGGTTAAAAGGTACTTCATGCCACATTTTTTACAGTTTACCTCTTTTGATGAGAATAGTACCAGATAGCATAAAAAACCCATCTATTCATACTAGAGTAGTGTATAAAAAAACCGTTTTCAGCTGCCTAATATCACAAGGATATCAAGCATGTGAAAATTTGATCAGTAGTGTATATATATATAGTGTAGGTTCCAGTATCGATGTTCTGTAAACATTAGATAACAAGTATTTAAAATTCACAATAGCAACCAGTTTGAAATTCGTTTGATTCTCTTATTGATGTAAAATTTGAAGGAATTTAATTTAATTTTTTTAATTTTATCATTTAAATCGACTGAAATTGGTCCGCACAGTCGCATAATTATATTCGAGAGTCTGCTCCACTACCCAGCACAGAACTGCGTTATTTGGTGTGGGGTAGTTCCTGGTTCTAATGATTGTAATGTATTTATGTGATAGATTATGGTGATTCATTTTGTAACCAACGAATGAAATGATAAGCTCTCTCCTGATCAGCTGGGAGAGCTAAATTATCTCGTTTTCGCTTAGTTTGTTGAAATTTGACAGGAACCCTCTCTGGGACATCAAGACAAATGTATTGATAGGCTCTTTTCTGATCAGCTGAGTGAGCTGAATTCTCTCCTTTTCGCTGTAGGATGTTGAAATTTGACAGGAACCCTCTCTGGGATATCAAGACAAATGAAATGATAGGCTCTTTCCTGATCAGCTGAGTGAACTAAATTCTCTCCTTTTGGCTGTGCGATATTGAAATTTGACAGGGAGCCTCTCTGGGATATCAAGACAAATGAAATGATAGGCTCTTTCCTGATCAGCTGAGTGAACTAAATTCTCTCCTTTTGGCTGTGCGATGTTGAAATTTGACCGGAGCCCTCTCTGGGGCATTAAGACAAATGAAATGATAGGCACTTTCCTGATCAGCTGAGTGAGCTAAATTCTCTCCTATTCGCTGTAGAATTTTGAAATTTGACGAGATCCCTCTCTGGGACATTCTGAGTGAGCTAAATTTTCTCCTTTTCGCTGTAGGATGTTGAAATTTGACAGGGAGCCTCTCTGGGATATCAAGACAAATGAAATGATAGGCTCTTTAATGAGCAGCTGAGTTAGCTATATTCACCTTTTCGCTGTAGGATGTTGAAATTTGACAGGAACCCTCTCTGGGACATCAAGACAAATTAAATGGTGCACTCTTTTCTGTTCAGCTGAGTGAGCTAAATTTTCTCCTTTTCGCTGTAGGATGTTGAAATTTGACAGGGAGCCTCTCTGGGATATCAAGACAAATGAAATGATAGGCTCTTTCCTGATCAGCTGAGTGAGCTAAATTCTCTCCTCTTTCTTCACTGTAGGATTTTGAAATTTGACGAAGAGCCTCCCTGGGACATCATGAGACGAATTAGTTTGAGCTAATTTCTTAGCTATTCAACCTATGAAGTAGCGAATTCGTAGTCTAGAAACATGATCCTTCTTTTGATATGAAACACAAATTTTTGATTTGATGTTTTTAACTTGAGTTCGAGTTTGTGAGTCAACTCATGATATTTCCATGCAGTAAGTGTACCTAATGTTTTCCTACCACTAATGGGTAAACCTACCCAAGGTGTACATGCAACTACGAAAATCATGGAATTTTGCTAAGCTGGAATGTCAAGACATTTCATTAGATCAAACAAAAATCAGAGAATTTTTTCAAATCGGAAGAATCTGGTAAGTTTCCACTCCCCAAGTATTATATAGAGCAGTCTAAATACTAGCTAAATACTTGATATTTGCATGAATTCGGAACCCAAGAAGACGAACATGAAGCAGTACCTACTATGTAAGAAAATTATTTCTTTTAAAAAAGCAAGACCCTTTTGCCTAGTTCGCGATTAAGAATATTATTGTTGATGGTTATATACTGCGTGAATTTGTGGGAATTTCAATTTGTTTGGACTTCGTTTTCCTATCCAACAACAACAACACGGAAAATATATGAAATGTCTATATTTCTGTTGGGTCATTTGAGAGCCCATTACAATCGACGTGACAACACAGCACAGCTGTGTATGTAATTTTTCTGGTTGTTTGATTATATTTTTCTGTATTTTAGTTAACAAACTAGGTAAAAATTGATTT
Organism: Adelphocoris suturalis; assembly: GCA_030762985.1. Taxonomy (NCBI): domain Eukaryota; kingdom Metazoa; phylum Arthropoda; class Insecta; order Hemiptera; family Miridae; genus Adelphocoris; species Adelphocoris suturalis. Next base: position 12,342,809 of record CM061046.1, read on the forward strand.
TTTAACAAAAAACACATTTAACGGCAAAAAGGAAAATAAGCCAAATAATTTTTTTTTTAATTAATCTGTTTTATCATTGTTGATAAAGTTTCTCGATCTACACACAGTTGTTTTGTAGTGAAATAACATTCGTGCTTGTGTGGATGAATAGGATTTCGGAAGACCTACAAGGGGGATCACATACTTCCAATGTTTGGCCCCGCTGTCGCTTGGAGCGCAGCGGTCGATATGCGCATGTCCTACACACGAGACTCACGCAGTCGTGCAAATCACGAATCAATCACGGAACGTGAGTAGCTTGTGTGGCCATGCAGAACATCGATAATAATTTATTATTAAGCTTTTCCCATCTGGAATGGAAGCCCTTCCTACGTAATCTTCACCACAAAGAACCCGCGAAATAAACCCTTGAAATTGAAAGCAACGCTAAGAACACCTTCGACTGAGGTTTATTGTTTTTGACAGCTGTTGTTCGAAGTCCGTATTTCAATTCCTTGTGAAAGGGGTTCTTTCAGTAGCGTGTGATTGATCTCTCCTTTGTAAGAACAGAACAGTAGGACGAGGGAAAGTTTCTTTAGGAAGGAATGCAAAATAAAGAAAAGACCGAATTTCCAAAGGCCATCCCACGCGGTCAGCAAGCAGTGTTTATCCATCGTCGCCTTTTTTTTTAGCGCATTTTCTCTAAAAAAAGGAAAAATGGGCTTTGTGTTCACTTTATCCATTGATATATATGTATGTATGTCCTCTTAAAATCGATGTAAATGTCGATTCTGGAGTTCAACATCAGCTTCTTGCGTCGAATAGGAGACGAAATGGCTTTGGAGTTCACTCGGCTAATCGAAGTACTTCTAAATGTCGGCACCATAAGAAGTACTTACATACTTGAATAGCTAATTTGTCCATTTCGCCAGGACAAGCAGGCCATCTCTTCTCAAATACCTAAACATTCGACAAGCAGGAAATTGCTAATCTATAATCAAAAAATTGTCTCAAAACACAAAGAATAGGATCATCAGGAAGGTAGGTTGTTGGTGAGATCGCAAAATCGGTACCTACACCTAAGTATATTTAACCCAACTCGTGTTTAATTTGAGTGTTTTATTAATTTATTATTGTTATTATTATACGCAAGCTCTACAGAAATATATTTTCTATAATGAAATCCAAATTCGAGGATCGTAAAAATACAGACTCGCACTCGACCACAGCCATAAAACAAGATAACACAAGAACAAAAGCTCCGACGGATGACGTAATTGCGGTAGTCCGGTAAAATATCTAATTTTTCAGATGTGGAAAGTCAGTCTCAAGAGTGCTTGTCTGGTAAGATTCACCCCACTCTTCCGATTTCCGCAAGCCAATCAGAAGGCCGAACGCATGACCAGATAGCCGCATTACCGCATTTCCGCATGAATGTGAACCCACCTTTAGTCATCGTGGATATTTTTTTTATTTTATTATAATTATTGTCGTAGGGCAGGTATAGCATTTTCAAGTCAAATTAACCTTTTTACAAGTCAAATTAACCTTTTTACGAGTCAAATTAACCTTTTTACAAATCAAAATAACCCTTTTACATATCAAAATAACCCTTTTACAAATCAAAATAACCCTTTTACAATTCAAAATAACCTTTTTACAAATCAAAATAACCCTCCTTGAGCAATGAGCATAAATCGTTGAAGGGCAAAGAAAAGAAACTGAATACATTAAATACGACAAAGTAGGTGTAATAATAAAACATTAAAAAATATCAATTTTCCAACAATAAATATATCAAAATGTTCCATCAAAAACTCAATCAACAAAAATATCAAATTTCAAACTAAAAATTCATCAAAATTTTCCAACAAAAAATGAGGTAGGAAGGCAATGAGGTCAATCAATATAGCATTTACAAGTCAAATTAACCTTTTTACAAGTCAAATTAACCTTTTTACAAATCAAATTAACCTTTTTACAAGTCAAATTAACCTTTTTACAAGTCAATTTAACCTTTTTACAAATCAAAATAACCCTTTTACAAATCAATATAACCCTTTTACAAATCAAAATAACCCTTCTTGAGCAATGCGCGAAAATCGTTGAAGGGCAAAGAAATAGGAGTACGGGTTTAACTGGCATTCCTTTTTCATGAATTTCTACACCAGTATTCCTTCTCAGTGTGATCTTCATGAATACCTACCCCAGTATTCCTTCTCACTGTGATCTTCAAGTAATTTTCATATCCTCACTCATAGGACTTATATTGCTCAACCAACTTTCGGAACTCTATATATTGATTGACCTTATTGCCTTCCTACTGCAAATTTTGATGAATTTTTGGTTCGAAATTCGATATTTTTGTTGATTGAGTTTTTGATGGAACATTTTGATATATTTTTTGTTGGAAAATTGATATTTTTTAATTATTTATTATTACACCTACTTTGTCGTATTCAATGTATTCAGTTTCTTTTCTTTGCCCTTCAACGATTTTTGCTCATTGCTCAAGGAGGGTTATTTTGATTTGTAAAAAGGTTATTTTGATTTGTAAAAAGGTTATTTTGATTTGTAAAAGGGTTATTTTGATTTGTAAAAGGGTTATTTTGATTTGTAAAAAGGTTAATTTGACTTGTAAAAAGGTTAAATTGACTTGTAAAAAGGTTAATTTGACTTGTAAATGCTATATATAGAGTTTAATATATAGTGAGTGAGGATATGAAAATTACTTGAAGATCACAGTGAGAAGGAATACTGGTGTAGAAATTCATGAAAAAGGAATGCCAGTTAAACCCGTACTCCTATTTCTTTGTTCTTCAACGATTTTCACGCATTGCTCAAGGAGGGTTATTTTGATTTGTAAAAGGGTTATTTTGATTTGTAAAAAGGTTAAATTGACTTGTAAAAAGGTTAATTTGACTTGTAAAAAGGTTAATTTGACTTGTAAAAAGGTTAATTTGACTTGTAAAAAGGTTAATTTGACTTGTAAAAAGGTTAATTTGACTTGTAAATGCTATATTAGTTAATAAGGTAACACGAGTTGAGTGAGGTTACAAACAACAACACAGGTTATTCCATGTCCAAGTTCTGAAATCGTCTACATGCATGAAACTCAAATTTTTTCGAGTATGCTCCTCGGTCATCGTGGAATTTTTATTTTTTATATTTTTATTGCCGTGGGGTAATATTTGAGTAATATTCACGAGCATAATAAGTAATATATTCATGGGAACTAAAAATATTGGAGCACCAGAAGGTAACACGAGTTGAGTGAGGTTACAAACAACAACACAGGTTATTCCACTTCAGAGTTCTGAAATCGTTCGCAGTGAAGAACGCGGTTCCACAAGTTCTGGAACGCCCGAGGATTTCCCTTCTCAGTTTTGATGAGTTCAAGAACTGTCAGAACGCGCACTGAGAATGAAGCTTACAATAAGAGAAACATTAATGAGATCAAAATCCCACCGCTGCCACCATTTATCGTAGGCTGCGTCTTGGCGGAGGAAGAGGGAAAGGGGGAGAACACCAATTGAGCAATAAAGTTAAAGTTGAAAAGAGGAATGTTACCAAGTAGACACGGAAAGGTGTTACCATTGAAGATGGACGCAACCTGACCAAGAAATAGTTGCTTAAGGGGCGGACTACTGGAGGTGAATGTATGAATGAATGAAAGAAAGATTTATTCCAGCGTAGGACAAAATAAACAAGAATGAACATTGTGGCGTGTACAAAATAAATGCCTTCAATAATCTAAGTGGAGGATGTACGGAATTACCCCAACACCAAGAGATAGGCTCTGGGCGGTGTGGGGGAGAAGAAAGTTTAAGTAGTAAATACACAATCCAACACGTGAACACACAAAAATAATTCAAATTCACACAATAAATTCAATAACAATACATATGCATACAAATACAGGTCGTAAAACTTACAAATCCTCTATGTACTCCTTCTAAATTACTCCTCTATGTATACATACTGCACATAATGTTTTTGCAAGTGTCTGGCCCCAATGAAATGAGCAAAGAGAAAAAAATTTTCTTATAGTTTAAGCGAGAGTGCTCTCCCGGTGTCTGGAGATAATTGGGTAAAACTCTAAGAATGTAGGGGAAACCATAATAAACATGACGGGATGTGGACCATAAGCGGGTGGGAGGGACCGGTATGGTGGCTTGAGTAGTTGGGCGAGTGGTATAATATGCCGAAGTACGAGGGTAGTTGAAAAAATCAGGGTGCTTATGAAAGAAGCAGAGTGCAGATCTTAGGTATAATTGGTTAATGGTGAAAACCGGGAGCAATTTGAAGAGTTCTTGGGAAGCGAAACGACGAGGCTTTCGGGCTGTCGTTTTCAGAATAGATTTCTGTATTATAGTAATGGGGTAGACAAGTGTGGGACGGGCAGAGAATACGCTCTGAACTATGGCTTTATAGATCCGGATTAGATTATTTTGTGACAGGCAATTCCGCATGAGATAAAATATGTGGATAAATTTACGAGTTCTCGAAGTAAGTGCTGCAATATGGGCTTTCCATGATAGATCCTCGTCAATCACGACCCCAAGGTATCTCGTGGATTGAACGCGTTCAAGTGACGGGCATGAGCAGGAAGATAGAGGGTTCAGGCTGCACATATATGTATCTTTAGCTTGTAGTATGAGGCGGCGTCAACAGTGTGAAGGGATGATTCCAAGCATTATAGAAATGGACTTATAAGTGGTGAAATATATTGAAGGATATCGTCATTTAAAAATGTCACTTTTTATTATTTCGTTTTTTTTTTTTTTTTTCTTCTAAGTACTTACACTCAACATATCTCCTCTTGGACGAAAATGAAGAAATTCTACAAACTGTCTATCTGCCAAATCAAAATTGTAACGTTGATTGTATTTCTTAAGATGTTTAGCAAATGTGGACTTACCCCTATTTTCCCTAAAATCCTCCTAGTGCTCGACTAGGCTTCGACGACGAGGCTTTCGGGCTGTCGTTTTCAGAATAGATTTCTGTATTATAGTAATGGGGTAGACCAGTGTAGGACGGGCAGAGCCCCAGACCAGAATTCCGAAGCTTAATACGCTTTCAAATATGGCCTTGTAGATCCGGATTAGACTATTTTGTGACAGGCAATTCCGCATGAGATAGAATATTTGGGTAAATTTATGAGGTACCTCGCTAAGGTGCCTACGTGGATGAGGTGAATTGCCAGGAGCAATGGAAAAACCTGTCACGAAGTTGTTGATACGGATGACGTCCGACGAAAAGGAGTAGCTTGGGGAAGATTCCGATAGCCTATGATCGTCCCGGGAGTGCAATGAATAAGTTGGAAAAAGCTTCGTTCCGATTGGACGAACGCCCGCGCATAAAATACAAGAAACAGTAGATTTTTGTATGTTACGGGAAGATGTATGTCCCTCAGTAAGAACTACTATTTACCGGTAAATTCACGTTTTGACCGAGGGACTTGGTTAAAACCCAAAGAAGCGCTGTGGTTTGGAGTTTTCTCCGAAGACGAGCGGAAGATTCTAGAGACAAATCGAGGGAGAAATAGCCCGATCTCGCTGTTCGCCCTAGGGCTTCTTCCCAGCTTTGTTCTGTCAATCCTGGAGTTCGCAAATGCCAGCGGAAAAACCTCGACGAAGATCTGTTCTTGCTGTAGTGAGCGAAATCATTGATGGGGATTACTATCGTCTTGGAACTCCCTCAGCTGTACATCCGTGGCCAGTTCGTCTCATGCAAGGAGAACTTCGTGCCTTCAAGCCCGCAGTTCCACAAAACACCACATCGCCACCACAACACCACATAACAAAACCAAGTGATCCACGATGGTGCAAGAGCATGGTCAAAACATATTGGTAAGTTATGCGTGCATTACAGGGAAGCCCCTATGGATGGAATGCATATAATTTTGTTAGGAGTTACAAATAAGGGAAAAACCAAAGATATCATAACTTCTCGGAATCACCCTTCTCCGCCATTAGCCGCCTCTGACGACAATAAACTTCCACCATAAAATTTCCAGCTTGAAATTTGAAACTCCTGACATTTGTTCCAAAACTAGACCAAATTCATGATTGAACAAAAAAAATCACGAAAACCTGATGAGATTAGTAAAAACATCATTGTTTACTACCATTACTCCTCCATTCACCCCCTTCCATATTGAAATTTGAACCTCCTGGTACGCCTTCCGAAACTAGACCGAATTCATAGTTGAACAAGAAAAGAATCACGAAAATCGGACGGGAATTGTTAAAACATCACGATTTATCAGTATTGCCCCCTCCATTCACCCCCCTCTAGATGAAATTTGAAACCCCTGACACACATTCCAAAACTATTTCGAGTTCATAATGGGACAAAATTGGAATCACGAAAATCAGTCGAAATTTGTAGCTTGGACAGCATTCAAAAGTTTGTTGCATAACTAGACTAGAATAGAAATCGAACCAAATAAAAATCCCCAAGATCATTTGAGAATTGTAGCCTGAGTGATGTCGACAAAATTCGTCGAAAAAACCACGTTTTTTCGGCTTTACCCCCTCTTCCATCCCGTAATTTAAAATTTCCGGGGTTTTTTGCACAACTCGACTAACATTTGGATCGAAAAAAGAAAGAATCTCGAAAATTGATTGAGAATTGTGGCCTGGGCAGCGTCGACAAAATTTGTTGCACACACACACACACACACACACACACACACACACACACACACACACACACACACACACACACACACACACACACACACACACACACACACACACACACACACACACACACACACACACACACACACACACACACACACACACACACACACACACACACACACACACACACACACACACACACACACACACACACACACACACACACACACACACACACACACACACACACACACACACACACACACACACACACACACACACACACACACACACACACACACACACACCACACACACACCACACACACACACACACACACACACACACACACACACACACACACACACACACACACACACACACACACACACACACACACACACACACACACACACACACACACACACACACACACACACACACACACACACACACACACACACACACACACACACACACACACACACACACACACACACACACACACACACACACACACACACACACACACACACACACACACACCACACACACACACACACACACACACACACACACACACACACACACACACACACACACACACACACACACACACACACACACACACACACACACACACACACACACACACACACACACACACACACACACACACACACACACACACACACACACACACACACACACACACACACACACACACACACACACACACACACACACACACACACACACACACACACACACACACACACACACACACACACACACACACACACACACACACACACACACACACACACACACACACACACACACACACACACACACACACACACACACACACACACACACACACACACACACACACACACACACACACACACACACACACACACACACACACACACACACACACACACACACACACACACACACACACACACACACACACACACACACACACACACACACACACACACACACACACACACACACACACACACACACACACACACACACACACACACACACACACACACACACACACACACACACACACACACACACACACACACACACACACACACACACACACACACACACACACACACACACACACACACACACACACACACACACACACACACACACACACACACACACACACACACACACACACACACACACACACACACACACACACACACACACACACACACACACACACACACACACACACACACACACACACACACACACACACACACACACACACACACACACACACACACACACACACACACACACACACACACACACACACACACACACACACACACACACACACACACACACACACACACACACACACACACACACACACACACACACACACACACACACACACACACACACACACACACACACACACACACACACACACACACACACACACACACACACACACACACACACACACACACACACACACACACACACACATATATATATATATACTTCGCGCCTCGCCGGATCTTTTCTCTTTTCTACTGCGTAGAAAACGAGTATAATTTGCTATGCAATTCGTCTCACGAGAAAAAAAAAAAAAAAAAAAATGTTCAAGCCTGGCTGGATTTGAACCCACAACCTTCGTCTCACGAAAAAAAAAAAAAAAATCAAGCCTGGCTGGGATTTGAACCCACAACCTTCGTCTCACGAAAAAAAAAAAATCAAGCCTGGCTGGGATTTGAACCCACAACCTTCGTCTCACGAGAAAAAAAAAAAAAAACATTTTTTTTTCAGGCCTGGCCGGGATTCGAACCCACGACCTTCGTCTCACGAGAAAGAAAAAAAAAAAAAAAAAAAAAATTTCAAGCCTGGCCGGGATTCGATCCCACGACCTCTCGCTTCCCATCTCTGGACAAAAAACGTTACACAAAAAAAGTGGACATTTAAAAAAAATTGTTGGGGGTCGGCCTAAGAATTGCATAGCATTTAATATATATATATATATATATACCAACACACACACACACACATATACTCATATACAGATATGGTTTTTTTCACGGATTTGGTCTTAGAATGGACTGAAAATGATTTGCATGCGGTATTTTTCTCGTGCTTGGGTTGTCCCCCACCGCCCTGAATCAATTCCAATAGGCGTCCCTCTTGTTAATGAAGCCTTGCGTATAAGAAATAGCTTCAGAGGGACGTCCAAAAAAGAAATTTGTAATTCAAGATGCACCGGCAGTTTAACGTGTACTAACCAGTAAAGATGTATTACCTATGGAGTATGCCATTATTGTACAATTAAGAAGGAACTTTTGTAACCCACAGAATTAATTACCTAAACTTCGAGTCCCGAAGAAGGTACTTGAAAAACCTAGGTTTTACCGAAAGCTGATGGTATTTATTTATTGAATATATTTGAACATGTATGTTCCTTACATTCGAGTATGCTTTACTAAAAACACATAATTGAAACAGTTGTAGTGTGAACATCATTAACGTAGTGTTTTCAGGACCCAGTTGAATCAACTAAGAGTAAAAAATTTAGAAATTGATCGTGGAGTCCAGTTACACGATTTACTCACAATTAATGATAATCTATTCTGAATTATAGCGTTATTAGAAAGTGCAAATATTTTATAAATTACAAATTAATATAACAATCATTATTAATTCAGCTTATTCATTTCACCTTCACTTCACCTAAATATTGGAAACAACAATAAAATAAAACACACAATGAACTTCATAAATAATTTCAAAAACATTCAAGCAGTTAACATAGGCAGTACCAGTATAATATATAAGTGAGTTAATCCTTCAGTCAAACAAACATAAATTTCTCAGTTTGCAAACTTCACTTAAGAAGAAATATAGCCTTTTTATGTCGAATTCACTTGGTACTGATACAAAATTTATCAAGTTTCCGGTACCCCCCACCAAGTCCGAGATATATCTTTTTCTGATCCAGTTATACATAGGACACTCAAATAGAACATGAAATAAGTTTTCAAGAAGACCCGTGTCACTGGCTGTACATACGGTATTTGGAGAAATTTTGTAATTAAAATTCCTAATTTTAATTGTAAAATGGCGTTTACTTGGCAATCTTATTTGTGCAAATAACTTTTTAAATAGAAAAGGGACATTATGGTAATTCAAATAATCGTTAAATCCATCCTGCGCTATCATAAGCCAATATTAATCATTACAGGAGCTGATGGTAAAAACCCCGACTGGTGTGGGGTCACATCGGATTTGTACCTACTATTTGAGGTGGCCGCACCTAGGTTTTACCGGCAGACAGTGTAAAAGTTCGAAAAATACATTCCGTATCGAGCATTTCCCAATCTCCATGGCAGATTAGCGAATTTCCCGGTGAATGCTGGTTTTTACCGAGGGTTTTCCCGTAACATATATATAGACAGATTATCTCTTCCTGCCATTATTCCCAATACTAATCCTGTCATTCATGTACAGATCCGTGTTCCTACCGCAAATGGGGATAAACGAATTTCTCTAGAATAAAACTGAGACTGTCGATGGCAGTCCTAATTATATGAAGCTGGCGTTATAAACAAATTACAACGTTACCCTAGGTATTTAGTTTTCTACGAAATGCAAAAGAGAAGTATTTACTATACTATTGACGTATTTTTACTATTACGTAAGTATTTATTTACTATTGACAGTTTGTAGAACTTCTTCATTTTCGTCCAAAAGGAGATATGTTGAATGTAAGTACTTAGAGAAAAAAACGAAATAATAAAAAGTGACATTTTTAAATGACGATATCCTTCAATATATTTCACCACTTATAAGTCCATTTCTATAATGCTTGGAATCATCCCTTCACACTGTTGAAACCATTTATTCTATAAACTCTGGGACGCAGAGAGAACGGCGTACTTTGATACGCGCGTGATTAACGCTGACGCCGCCTCATACTGCTCTCAGGATTGGAAAACAATATCCCAAAATGCAGCAAACGCCAAACACGCCAAATACAATGCAGCAGCAGAAGACGTGAGGGGATCCTTCACACCACTGGTGGTTTCATGTGTCGACGCCTTGCATATAGAATTTGAATGTTTTCTTAGGAGGCTTGCATGTTTGATATCTGAAAAATGGCAGAAGCTTTTTTCTCACCCAATGGGTGAGAGTGAAAACCCAAATTTCGATCATACGGGCTGTTTCATTGAGGATAAGAGGCACCAGGAGGAAGGTAAGGTGCCTTGGACTGGAGGATGGCGCACTCATGCCGATATGAAAATTAATGAAATAAGATGAAAAAATAAGAATAAAGCAACCGACAAAAGTAGAAGAGAAATCTAAAACTTATAACTTTCAGGCGGATATCCCCCTCATTCTATGTATCAAATTAAATATACCTGCCTACTTCAAAAAAATGAAATTAAAAATAAATGAATAAATCGTTCCCTTATTTCACTTTATCTAATTAGCTACAATCCCCTTCCACTTTGCTTGCACTTAATTGGTTGTACCTTCCGGTCCATTCCTTTCTCTTGACCAATGGGATTCAATCTCCCTTCACCTGTGACTATATAAGCTGTGTCCTTTCTAATGAGTGCTCAGTTATTGTTTGTTACTGATGATGGCCTAACCGTCGAAATCGATTTAACTTTGTAACGTATTTTCACTAACTTCCGTTTTAAGGGGACCCGGCACCCACCCCCCTCCCGCCCTTAATAGACCTCTTTTCACAGCCGTTTTCCTCAGCCCCCCTGCTACCAATTTCAGTGTTTTTTTTTTCCTTATATTCTCAATTTTCAATTAACTTAGGGGTTTCCAGGTATCTCAAAAACACGAATTCGTAGGTATCATGGAATAAATTTCATATTTTCTTTTAACTTCAGAAACATCTAGCGGCAGTTGAAATCAACATTTTGTAAAACCGCTACGTTAATATCTTGGCCCAGATCTCTTCTTCAAAACTAAACAAAAATCAATCGAATAGGGTCAACCGTTCCGAAGAAAAACGCCCGTGAACATGAAAAAACATTACTTTACAGGAAAGCAGAAAAACCAACAGCATCCATCTTTTCATGACGTCGCAACGCATTATGCAAATAGAAGCTGTTTTTGCTTTCCCTAGACCTATCTGAAATGAATTGTTGTATCATGATAGCTTAACTATGTCATCCATGGATAATATAAACATAATACCCATGGTTGTAGCCCAGTCAAATAAAGACAAAGAAGAAATTGATAAAGAGACTCTTATCATTCGACTCTTATGATACATCTTACATCTTATGGTTTCTTTGTGATTTTTAGTGGCCCAATTTCGTGTTTACGTTTTGTTTTGATTATTTATCGAAAATGGGTGGATCTACACGAATTTTCAAAAAAAAGAAAGGACCAGTAAACCGTTATTCTAGAATAAAGACGACAGAGCAACCCTCTAGACAGCCTACGCTGCCGGCCTGTACTTAAACAAAAAATTTACTCATTTGTAAGCATAAATTTGACTATGTTGTTGAATTTAACTGTTCCCTAGATGTTAATACATCGTTTTATGAAAGAAAAAAATTCGATTTTTCTCAAATTTTTTGCTGCCGGGTCCCCTTAATGCATTTGAATTCCGCATCTGTATATTTAATACAGAATTACCGAAAATTATTCTTCCAAAAACATTCGTTGGAGTTCAACTATGAAATCATGCCACGTACAACATTTATTTTTTTACGCGCTTCGTCCTTTAAATTATTCTAACCAGAGCTTTTGTCGGCCATTTCAGAGAGGTCGCCAACTAAAGGCTTTCTTTTCCAGGAGAAATGGGTTAGCTCTGGGAGATAAACACGTGGGGCGCTGGGGTTTATCCCACATTTTTACATAATAATACTTTCACGTGATATAGGATGAGGGCCTAGCACATTTGGCAAATCTTCAAAATGCTCTTCTTGCGACACTTACCATCGTTCTTTTCAAACTCTGAACTCTAGCTGTCTTCAGAATAAAGAATCAATGATTCTCATTTACAGCAGAATGTTAAAATCGATATTTTTATACCTTTTGGATTCATTTCAACCTCGTAGACCACCGGCACCTCCTTACCTCTACAATCATATGCAGGATGCAGCACGGAAATAACAAACGCACCACCATAAGTGCAATTTTATCACGTTTGGAAGTCATAATACGTATGACGGGGCCATGGAAAGAACGATTTTTGTAACTTGTTTTCACGTTTTGAGCTAGCGATGCCTATAGAAGTTGGTCACTGGCAAACCTTTCAGATCCCTGAAGCCTATGGGAAAGAATGAGCTTTGTCATTTGATAAACAGAGTTCAAAAATACAGGCAGTGGGGAGGAATATTCGAAGTAAGAGAGTGCCCGGGAAAACGGTCGGAGAAACCCCTCACAGGAGATAGGTGACGCATATGATGGTGACGCATATGATGCTGGGGAACAATGATCAAGGTCATGAACTTCTTTTAAAAAAAGTGTTATTTTAATTAGGTTTCCGTTTTATAAACAACTAGAGGCCTGTTAGGGCTTGGAAAGCCCTAATCTAGAACACGATCAAGATAAGCACAGGGACGAACGGCGACACTTGGAGCCGTCTAACACTGAAATCGGTCCGCGAAGTTCTTCACAATTTCAAAGATCGTTCAGAAATAACTCTCCTATATGTTAGTAACTACACTACGTTTCTTTCTTACCGTGGCAACTGTTGTTACTGCCACAGCCTAATAAACAGAGAGTCTCCCTATCAAATTTCAACTTCCTTCAGTCAACAGGGAAGGATTTAGCTCACTCAGCTGATCAGAAAATACCCCATCACTTCACTCGTCTCTTAATGTCCCAGAGAGTCTAACTATCAAATTTCAACTTCCTACAGTGAACAGGAAAGAATTTAGCTCACTCAGCTGATCAGAAAAGACCCCATCACACTTCACTCGTCTCTTAATGTCCCAGAGAGTCTACCTATCAAATTTCTACTTCCTACAGTGAACAGGAAAGAATTTAGCTCACTCAGCTGATCAGAAAAGACCCCATCACTTCACTTGTCTCTTAATGTTCCAGAGAGTTATCAAATTTCAACTTCCTACAGTGAACAGGAAAGAATTTAGCTCACTACGTGAGCATCACTACGTTTCTTACTTACCGACACCTGGGGCCGTGCTGATTTGGAATTATATATAAAGACCGTTCGGAATTATATATAAAGTCCGCTAAGTTCTTCAGTTTCAATTTCTTCGTTCAGAAATAACTCTCCTAGATGTTAGTAACTACACTACGTTTCTTGCTTACCGTGATGGCAACTGTTGTTACCGTCATAGCCTAATAAACAACTCTCGTTGATAAGGACCGCCTAGAACACGATCAAGGCGGGTATAGAGACGAATGGCGACACTTTTGCAACAAACTTGGGACCGTGCTGTTTCAAATGAATCTAACACTGAAATCTTCGAAGTTCTTCACAATTTCAAAGTCCGTTCGGAATTATATATAAAGAAGATTTTACTACTCTAATTTTGTTTAGTACACTATTCCAAAGCCGAATTTCGAAAAAACTATCTGCTTTACTAGCAGATACCATGTTACATGGATATGTCTTTGATTTTGGATTTCATAACGGTTGTCCTCGAGACCTCGAGAGTCGTAAACAAATCCTTTAGGCCCTTAACACACTGGCGAGTTTTAGACGCTTGACGCCGCGAGGGTTCTGAGAAATCTCGCGGCGTCATGTTTCCCTCTCCATGACACACGACAGCGTCAAAGTACCCGCCTATCACCGGCGGTCAGTCATTATCTGCCTATCGAACAGGATGGTTCGCTTCTGTAAGAGTGTGCTAGAAGCGCAAAAATTAAAAAAAAAATAAAGTTTTAGTTTATTTCGCATATAAAATTATTAAATATAAGAAAGAGAGGAAATTTTGGGTGCATCCGTTCAATTGTGAACGACTTTTGAAAGGTGCTTTCACTTCAATGATGATGGACTTGAGGAGTGATGAAACCAAGTTCTTCAACTATTTTCGAATGAGTACTTCTTCATTTGATGAACTGTTGGGCAAGATCAGTGACGAGATCAAAAGTCAAGATACGGTCATGAGAATAGCTTTTTTCTTCGTAATCCCTTGTCATGATTCTGGCTATATTCTCCGACACTGCATCTTTCTTCCCTCTATTCTTGTAATCTTCCCTCTATTCTTGTAACTCTACATTCCACAGTTCTGTATATTTCTTTACCTCATTAATGAAGAGCTCGGTATCGAAATCCTCACTCATGAAATGAACTAACGAATAAATGAAATCACGAAATATTATAATATTACACACGAGAAAATCCCCGCTGGCGAGAAGTGTGTTACCATCAATGGTCGGTTGAGTACTGCTATAACGCCAAGCGTCTTTTGCCCGTCGCGAGCCCGCGGCGGGTAGCAGGTACCAAGCGTCATACCCTCGCCCCTTTTGTTGACGCGGCGGGTAAAACTCGCTACTTTCACTTCGCGCGTCACGTGTGTTTCAACCCTATAATAAGTAAGTACCGCTTTGACGCTGCGAGAAACAATCGCGGCGTCAAGCGTCTAAAACTCGCACGTGTGTCATTAGCCTTAACTTTAAACAAATCCCTGGGCCGCATGGCCGCATCCCGACTATTTCCAACAAAACAACGGTTTAATTATAGAAATGTTGAAAAACAGTCGACTGTTGTCAAGAGGATGAAAATGTTTCCTATAGAGTGGAGTAAATGATGCTTTACGTTAAGAATATTGTAACCGGCTTATTAAAATTGTTTATAGTCCAATCAACTTAGTTTAGGAATGTAGCCAGGTACGTAAGGAGGGGGAAATTGGTAGCTTGAGATGTGAACATTTATCACATAAATCAAGCGCTTTCCAACGAGTGGCGAACGATTTATGTGCGATGAAAACTGCGGAAGTTCCATTCCCCTAGCAACGGCTGGGTTGTACGTGAAAAACACTGAAATTGTAACACAAATTTTGCATCACGGAAATTTTTGGTTGACCCCCCAGAGCAAAGACATATCCATGTCAAAAAAAACTATGCTTTCCTTCATTTTTTTAACCCCAAAATGAATTGTGGAAATTTCAAAAGCATTTTTCTCTAAATTTGCATTGGTTGACTAAAATCGTCCTTTCCCTGGACCCGTCATATATGGTGATCCAACTTCGGAATGCCAAAATTTTAAATTTTATAGGTTAGAAGAACGCTTCAGGTCAAAATACCAAGAAATTTACTCTGATACTCACCACTCCATGGAAAAACATTGAATGGATATGCGTCTTGTGAAAAATGAATTTACACCACAACCTAAAGAGAGGAAGTTCATGACTCAAGAAAAAAAAAAAAAATTATTTTTTATTTGTATGAAATGTTACATATTTTTCTAAATAATTAGGTGTGTAACTTCATTAAATTTGAGCAGTGGAAAGTAGATATATTACGATTTTTCAAAGATTGAGGGATCAAACACTGATCCCACAAGATAGCGGTTCCCTGCTCATGGTTTTTAACTTTTCACAACTAGGTACTGATCTTTGTCTCGGTCCTTCAATACTGTTTCTGATAGATACCCTACACCCAGATAGAATCCCTACACCATGTTAACCATCACCAGTTAGCAGCACAAAAACGTAGCCTAGCATGCGGAATTAGATAAGCTTTGTTCGCAGTGCCGGTTGAAAACGGTTTGCCAACCTTTGGCGACCAGGTTTGTGATTGGTTTAGTGCGCATGCGTGACCACCACCTAATTTCAAACCGTTTGTAACCAAATCTGCACAGTGAACGGGTTTGACTGATCTTAACCGTCATGTAGCCTCCAACTGCTGTAAAAATTATGACTCGCGCCATCCTTTGAATAGTTGAACATTTTATGTATTAATACAGAACCTGAACCGTAAAAAGATGGCTACAAGACAACAAACAGGTTGAAAAATGAAAAATATTCATTGGGAACAAACCTTCCAATAGGAATAAGAAATCCATGCAATATGGATCCATGCTCAATCTTTTCTTGCCTCCAGCTGATGATTTTGTGGGAGGATGCGTTAGTTTCGCGGGAAGAATTCAACTCGATCTCGAGGTCGCCGTCACTCTTCATTTGTAATGTAAATAGCTTTACAAACTACCCTTCAGTAGAGATTAAGTAAAAATATTTTACTGAATGATTTTGTATTTTGTTGCTATTCAGACGAAGATTCTCATTCTACGTCGTTATCACCAATAAGGTTTTCCATCTCACACAACTCAGAGTAGGAAACTCAATAAATAACCGTAGAAGTAAAACGAGGGTAAATGCAAAGGCAGAACTTAGTAAACAGTGCGCGACATGCAGATATCCGACTATCTCATCTCCTTCAGCTGACTTATCTTATCATCTCTACGGTAAACTCAGCTCGCTGAGCTCCCGCTAACCACACAGCTCACAGTGGGATGATTTGATTGGCTACTTCAAGTCGTGGTGTGGTAGGGGGCAAACAGAAGATCTGTCAGCAGAAATTTCTCTGATCAGTCTGTAATAGACTTAGGCGCCCCAGAGGTGCAATGGGGGCCTAAATCCACACTCATAGATAGAGAGGGGTGTGACAGTACCAAAAGAGATACAACTCGTACTAATACTATATGAGCTATGTTCGGAGAAGGTAATTTTCCAGTTCCCAGATCACCATCTATCGCCAACCATAGCCTTTCAAGAACGTGAGAATTAACGCCTGGCGCCGAAGCGACGGACACACAGCCCATTCTCTTGGATCTCGCGGGAACTGTCACAAGTCAAACCGATCCACAACTTGGTTCTAAATGGTTTGGTGGTCACTGCGAACGGACTACTATGGATGCTATACAGTGATAGATTTCCCCCAAATGGGCACTGTGAAAGCCCCAAACGCGTTTCCAACCGTTTCTTACCGGTTTGATGATCACTGCGAACAATCCTATTAGTTTCATAATAAACCAAATAGAATGCTACATATGTGAAAATATAATTCATAATACATTTGTTAGGTGCTTCATTCCATTATGCTAGTAAGGTTCGAATAATGAGTAATAAACATCCTCTATTCTACTTATAAGTTGGCTTGGGACAATTCAGTGGAAGTTCCAAACAAATAGAACCGGGAGAACGGGAACAGCAGAACTTTTTGAATGCATGAAATCCAGTAGCGTACATAGATAGGTATATGATATATATATTTCTCTATCGGAAAGTGATACGCTATAACCTAATCCAATCAGCGATAAGAATCATAGATAAGGAATGATCAGACCTCATTTTCAATCTCTTTAGAATGAAATTTCCACCTATAGGATCGAATACGAATACCTACCTCGAAAACGGCCACATTCTCCAGACAGTTCCGCCAGTTTTCATCACTTCTGTAACTATTCTAGGCACTCAATAGAGCTAGCGACTTGATTGTTTTTTTTTTTTTTTTTTTTCCTTCTTCTACTTCGTCAAGGGAAATCTCTTACATTTACTGAACGAGTTTGAACGAAAAACTTGGAATAGGAAGATGAAAGATGCATAAACACATACAAAGTTCCAGTCATGCAGCATGATAGTATTAGCAAATTTTCGTAAATTACAGTATTGTGTAATGTTAAATAGTTATGAAATGTGAGCTTTTTGAGTTCAAGGAAATTGACAACTATTATTTGTATGGCGAAAAACGTATTCTAAATAATAATCTCCTATTCAAATGGAGGTTTTGGATTTTTAGCATTTTTTGCAGTTTTTATCGATTTTTTAGCAAATTTTAATAAATTTAAGTACATTTTTCAGCATAATTTTGTACATACATTTTTGAATGTTCTATTTTATAGTTAATAAACTTTATTTGAGCAATATTTTGTAAAAAAAAAAAAATAAACTTAACAATTTTTAGCCGTTTTTAGCCCTTTTTAGTGATTTTTTGAGTAATTTTTTTGAGATATAACCAATTTAATGTGTTCAAAAAGTGCTGGTCGATGAACTCATCCTTTCGTTTGGAAAGCTCGATTTGTTGGTACAACAACGGAATTTTTTATCCCAATCCTAAGGAGAGTTATCGTCTGGAAGGACACACATATATAAATAAATACACACACACACACACACACACACACACACACACACACACACACACACACACACACACACACAAAGCGTTAAACTCTAAGATTCGTTTCAGAATGCCTCAAAACGGATTACAATGATGACATTTTTCAAAACTTTTCCGAGCCTTTTTGCAATAGTTCATTCTCTGCCAAATTTCGCTAAAAATGACAACGAATGAGTTTTGCTATATTGTCTCTAATTAAAAAAACATTTTTCACAGCAGAGTTGAAACTCGTTCAGTAATTAGCTATATTAAGAGTAGACAAAGAAATTAAAGAAAAAGTGAAACCTTATGTAGCAAGATTATCCGAAACGAAACGCTTGCATACGAGTCTGCAACACATTGGGACATTTTATGTCTTTAGTTGAAGACAAGTATGTGTTGCAGACTCGTATGCAAGCTCTAAGAGCCACTCAGCTGATCCGGACCCTGGGCATTGTCACGAAATGTCCTAAGAGGCTACATAAGAAATTACAGCTTCCTAGAGTGTAAAGCATAGAAATTACCTATTAAAATGATTTAACCACCGCTTCACAAATCAAACCGTTCTCGCAATATTTGGATCACCTGCTATGAATCAAATCATCGAAACACCAGCTCAATGAAATCATCAGAAATTAACAAGCGGTGGCAATCATGTTCACAATATCAATTATTCAGAACTAGCCGCTCCGGCTCGCTACGCTCGCCTCCACGTCCAGCAGGGGGGCAAGCCCCCCGGACCCCCCATTAAATTGCTCGCTTCGCTCGCAAAATGTGGCATGTAGCTCGCTTTGCTCGCAAACGGTAGATCCCTAAGGGTAGGTTTAACGTGTGTAGGGGATGTTGCTCGCTTCTCTCGCAAACGGTAGATCTCTAAGGGTAGGTTTAACTTCTGTAGGGGATGCTGCTCGCTTCGCTCGCTTGAGGAAGTTATACTGCCCACCCAACTTGGCAGACTTTTTTTTCTGTTGGAAATTCTTACAAACAAATTAAATCTTATAAAACTACGTGGAACCACAAAAAGATTATTCGGGGATGTTGCTCACTTCGCTCGCAAGGTATACCTCTATATAGGTAGGAAAAAACCCGTATTTATTCTTTTGAAATAGGCCTGCAGGTAACATTGTGAAATACCTGACGAACCCCTTGACGTCTTTGTAGAGCCTTCTCGCGAACACGGCAAAATTAATTTCTGATGTTAAACGCTTCTCCTCGCCGATTTGACCGATTTAACGTCACTTTTTTCGATATCCGATTTCGGATTCAGATTCGGCGGGATCAAACCTTTATTTCGCCCGCGAAAACCGTTCCGAAAAACGTACCTTTATGGGGTATATTTTAATTTAAAAAAACCAAGTTTTTCGGCGGACTTTTCGAGAAAACGGGTCCGTACTCTCGCATTTTTTTGACGCATTTCCCGATACTTTTTTCGCGATCCGATCAAGCCGTCGTCTTCCTCGTAGGAAAACCTACGAAACCCGTATTTTTCCGGAATTTCCGATGGCCGTTTAGGGGAAGCGGGGAAGTCCAAAAAGCGCACATTAATTCTTACTTCGACCCCCCTCCCGCCCTGCGGCCCATGGTTCGGGTGGGATTAGACAATTTTAAATTCGCTCGCTCCCACTTTTGGAAAATCCCAAGAAGATCCCCCCACTCGTAGATCCGGCCCACTCAGCCGTTTGGCCGTGCATAGCATGGACAGACAGACAGACAGACAGACGGAGTTTCATTCTTATAAATATTACTAGCCGCTCCGGCTCGCTACGCTCGCCTCCACGTCCAGCCGGGGGGCAAGCCCCCGGCCCCCCCATTAAGTTGCTCGCTTCGCTCGCAAAGTGTGGCATGTAGGGAATATTGCTCGCTTCGCTCGCAAAGTCTGGCATGTAGGGAATGTTGCTCGCTTCGCTCGCAAAGTCTGGCATGTGGAAAATGTTGCTCGCTTCGCTCGCAAAGTATGGCATGTAGGGGATGTTGCTCGCTTCGCTCGCAAAGTATGGCATGTAGGGGATGTTGCTCGCTTCGCTCGCAAACGGTAGATCTGTAAGGGTAGGTTTAACTTCTGTAGGGGATGCTGCTCGCTTCGCTCGCTTGAGGAAGTTATACTGCCCACCCAACTTGGCAAACGTTTTTTTCTGTTGGAAATTCTTACAAACAAATTAAATCTTATAAAACTACATGGAACCACGAAAGGTTTATTAGAGAATGTTGCTCGCTTCGCTCGCAAGGTATTGCTGTATATGTGTAGGAAAAAACCCGTATTTATTCTGTTGAAATGGTGCTCGAAAGGGAAAGTTCCATCCTTATACGCGCGCGTGCGTTGGCCTGCTCGCAAGGTATTGCGTAGAAGTCGAGTCCCTTCCGTTGTGAAATGGGCGGCGGGGTCGATTAAAAATGTAATTTTAACGATTCGCCTCGCTTCCACTTGCGATTTGACCGACTTATCGTCACTTTTTTCGATATCCGATTTCGGATTCAGATTCGGCGGACCCAAAGCTGTATTTCGCCCGCGAAAACCGTTCCGAAAAACGTACCTTTATGGGGTATATTTTAATCGGAAAAAACCAAGTTTTTCGGCGGACTTTTCGAGAAAACGGGTCCGTACTCTCGCATTTTTTTGACGCATTTCCCGATACTTTTTTCGCGATCCGATCGCACCGTCGTCTTCCTCGTAGGAAAACCTACGAAACCCGTATTTTTCCGGAATTGTCGACGGCCGTTTAGAGGGGTAGGGGAAGCGGGGAAGTGGAAAAAGCGCACATTAATTCTTACTTCGACCCCCCTCCCGCCCTACGGCCCATGGTTCGGGTGGGATTAGAAAATTTTAAATTCGCTCGTTCCACCTTTCGGAAAATCCCAAGAAGATCCCCCCACTCGTAGATCCGGCCCACTTAGCCGTTTGGCCGTGCATAGACACGATGGACAAACAAACAGACGGAGTTTCATTCTTATAAATAACTAGCCGCTCCGGCTCGCTACGCTCGCCTCCACGTCCAGCCGGGGGGCAAGCCCCCCGGACCCCCCATTAAATTGCTCGCTTCGCTCGCAAAGTGTGGTATGTGGGGAGTGTTGCTCGCTTCGCTCGCAAAGTGTGGCATGTAGGGAATGTTGCTCGCTTCACTCGCAAAGTGTGGTATGTAGGGCATGTTGCTCGCTTTGCTCGCAATTGAAACATGTAGGGGATGTTGCTTGCTTCGCTCGCAAACGGTAGATCTCTAAGGGTAGGTTTAACTTCTGTATGGGATGCTGCTCGCTTCGCTCGCTTGAGGAGGTTATACTGCCCACCTAACATGTAGGGAATGATGCTTGCTTCGCTCGCAAACGGTAGATCCCTAAGGGTAGGTTTAACTTCTGTAGGGGATGCTGCTCGCTTCGCTCGCTTGAGGAAGTTATACTGCCCACCCAATATGTAGGGGATGTTGCTCGCATCGCTCGCAAACGGTAGGTCTCTAAGGGTAGGTTTAACTTCTGTAGGGGATGCTGCTCGCTTCGCTCGCTTGAGGAAGTTATACTGCCCACCCAACTTGGCAGACGTTTTTTTCTGTTGGAAATTCTTACAAACAAATTAAATCTTATAAAACTATGTGGAACCACGAAAAGTTTATTAGTGGATGTTGCTCGCTTCGCTCGCAAGGTATACCTGTATATGTGTAGGACAAAGTCCGTATTTATTCTGTTGAAATGGCTCTCGCTTCGCTCGCAAGGTATTGCGTAGAAGTGCAAATGGGAACCCCCCTGTGAGGGTCCCTTCTGGTAAGCAACGTTGTGAAACGGGCGGCCCGGGTCGATCAAAAACGTCATATTAAACGGTTCCCTCGCGCTTCCGCTCGTGATTTGACCGACTGCCCGTCACTTTTTTCGATATCCGATTTCGGATTCAGATTCGGCGGACCCAAAGCTGTATTTCGCCCGCGAAAACCGTTCCGAAAAACGTACCTTTATGGGGTATATTTTAATCGGAAAAAACCAAGTTTTTCGGCGGACTTTTCGAGAAAACGGGTCCGTACTCTCGCATTTTTTTTACGCATTTCCCGATACTTTTTTCGCGATCCGATCGCGCCGTCGTCTTCCTCGTAGGAAAACCTACGAAACCCGTATTTTTCCGGAATTGTCGACGGCCGTTTAGAGGGGTA
Organism: Adelphocoris suturalis; assembly: GCA_030762985.1. Classification (NCBI taxonomy): domain Eukaryota; kingdom Metazoa; phylum Arthropoda; class Insecta; order Hemiptera; family Miridae; genus Adelphocoris; species Adelphocoris suturalis. The sequence continues at coordinate 12,365,679 of CM061046.1, forward strand.
GAGGAAGCGGGGAAGTCCAAAAAGCGCACATTAATTCTTACTTCGACCCCCCTCCCGCCCTACGGCCCATGGTTCGGGTGGGATTAGAAAATTTTAAATTCGCTTATACACCCTATCGGAAAATCCCAAGAAGATCCCCCCACTCGTAGATCCGGCCCACTCAGCCGTTTGGCCGTGCATAGACACGACAAACAGACAGACAGACAGACAGACAGACAGACAGACAGACAGACAGACAGACAGACAGACAGACAGACAGACAGACGGAGTTTCATTCTTATAAATAATAGAGATAGAGATAGAGATTGAGAATGATCACCTGAGTGTACACCATTATTCAAATAACCATGCTCATAACTCAGCTTGTTGGTCACGCACTTCGCAGTAGTTAATATAATATTGTTGGATAAATCGAGAGCTTTCGAACGAATGGTCAACGAATTTTGTGGGATGAAAAACGACGAACTACCATTTCCCTAGCAACGACTCGGTTGTAAGCGGAAATCATCAAAATATTTTCGTGAGCAATTTTTCCGTGACGTTTTTTTAGTTTATGTGCCAAAGCAAAGACATAAAATGTCAAAAAGAAACCAGTGAAAATATCATTTGAACGCATCCAGAGAAACAGGTACAAGATAAAGTGTTAATTACTATGGGGTAAGGAACCACCTTTGTAAGTGTCCGTACGTGAAAAAGACAAATTATAGGCCTACTGAAAGAAAAAAAGAAAAAATACACATTTACTCACGATTTGACAAATATAAATAAATTTATTTATTTGTGAGATTGAAACACAGATATGGAGTCCACAAAAGCACATTAACTTATGATTGTGGAGTGTGTGACCCATTCACAAACACAAACACAATTAATGTACAACTACTTACTACCTTGTGATTCTAGGTGTCTACGAGTGTGGGTGGCTATTATTGATCGGTAGTGGAAGTACAATCAACATAAGTGCACACGCCACGCATCACGGTACGGTACTTCTCACATATTTGCTGTACACGAATAATATTTGCGTGAGAATAGGTTCCGTTCCACTTCATCTGCACCAGTGTTGGGTATAATCTTATCGTCGAATACGAATACGATTGTAATCGCGATAATTATTCGTTGATTCTGAGTCAACTGCGATTATCAAGTGTCTCAGTTGTAAGATCCATTAAAAATAAATGTCCAATGTCATGGTGAATTGTGTATAAATGTAATCTAATTTTTTATGAAAAATTTGTTCTAGGGACGTTCTGTTGGGCTAGTGGCTGGAAATTGAATACCTTCGTTATCAACAATTACTAGTATTTGAAGGAACTTTCAACCTGGATATCTACAACACGTGAGTACGACAGAAATACCTAAATATCGAAAATGGAGTGACCTCTGTTGTCAATTGTATTAGGTATGATCTAAAATACATACTTACCATTACATGAAACTACTCAGTCATGCAGCATGACCAATAGAGCGAATTTTCAAAGAGAAGTTGTGAATAAAATTAAGGGGACAGCCGTGTGACGGCCAATTATCACCTGACATAATATATACTCTTACAATCCAAAAACATCCACGATATAATATTAACTGGTTGTGTGTTTGATATTTGTTTTGTAACGCAACCATTAATATAAATCTCACGTAACGTATAGTCGTGCAAACGTTATTAATGATTTTGACAAGCTGTAGGTACACAATGTCCCACAGAGATCATCAATTATTGCCCCAATTTTCATAAACATATTTAGTTGTATTTAGAAAAAAGTCCAGTCATGCAGCATGACCCCATGAGCGAATTTTTGAAGAAATCTTCGACATTTCAGTCGCTATTGATCGTGTAGAGAAATTTTAGTTTATGATTTTGATAGACAAACATGGAATCAAATTATTAAAAATAATTAGGAGGTACTCATACTTTATTATTATTAAACTAATCTTGTAGATTTCAACCTTGAGATTAACGTTACTGACGGCCGAGCGGAGCGAGGCCTTGGGTCTGCGTGCTAGTACGTACATAAATAGAACTTCTTCATAATTTCATGGCTGATATTTTCTAAGCCACAGTCAGTATTAAAGCTACATCAACTCCTAAAACAGTTGAGCGTAAAACATTTAAGAGAGCGACCGAGAGAATCGGAGGACGGAATATTTCACAGAGTAAACTCATCAGTTGTGATTACTTTTTTTTTTTTTTTTTTTTTTTTTTTTTTTTTTTTTTTTTTTTTTTTTTTTAAACAAGCACCTACTGCCTACGTTTTAAACAGCATGGTTCTAGGATTGGTTATACAGGGATACTTCCATAAGAGTAGTTCAATCTGAATTTGGTCAATGTTTCATGCAAATATTACCGATTTTTACAACTAGCGAACGGCATTATTTCGATTTTTTACTGATTTTTCAACTTTGAAATTTTTGAAAACTTGATACATATTCCTATAGAAAATTTTACGCTGATTCCGAATACACCACATGTTAGTATGCCGAAAAAACTATTTCGCATTTTTGAAATGTTCGACTACATTTTTGAAAATTTAACTCGAAGATGTAATCCGATCATGCTGGCCAACGAGCTTGAACTTTCGTTTTGTGTCCTTAACATTTAAAAATTTGTTTGAAGTTTCTAGCACAATTCTACGGACAGTTATCGTCATGAATGATACATACATACATACATTAAAAAATGCGTTATACTTCAGAATATGATTCAGAATAGTCTGAAACGGATTTTTGCATACATTTTTTTCAAAAACTCACATTCTACAAATTTTGAGGCGAGAGCAATAGCTTGATTTTCTTCAAAAATTCGCTAAAATCAAATACGTTTATACGAATACTGTTCTCTGAGGGATATTATGAATTTCGTGGCAATTCTCGTTGCGCTCATATGTTGAAGGGTCGGGGAAAAACTGTACCGTATTGTGATGACACTTGGGCCGTATTCCATGACCTCTGTCTGTTCGAGAAAACTTCCATTTTCAATATCGCACTCGAGTCGTAGTTTTCATCTTGCACGATAACAGTGACTTATAGACCTGTCTCCAGAGATATATGACTTGTACTGATATCGTTACTTTCATGCCAAAACCATGAATGTGCCAAAAATCGAATTTCGGGGTTGTCGTCAGCTTTGACAGCAATTGAGCTCCTCAGCATTATAAAAATACCCCTGAACTGGTATCCAATTTGATGAATAATGGAAAAGAGTTCGATCCATGAATGTGTATTGCAAGTTATTGTTTTGTCCCAAAACCCTGAATGTAGAGCAAGACACACATTCATGATTTTGGCACAAAATTCCAATCGGGTCGTCTTGGTTACAATATAATGAATGTACCACATTCACCTTTTTAGCATGACGCTTTCTAATTTTTATCATGTTTACGAAGTGATGAACGAGCCATACTCCGTTTTAACCTTAATTCAGTAATCGCGTCTCCTTACAAACACAAATACATGCGTTGGGTCTTTTGACGCAGTCCACTTCAAATTGGTAATTTAACACGTTGAAAAAATGAGAAAAGGTCATATTCTGAATAAGAGATTAACGCAGTTTAATTTGAATACAAACTTCGTCCAAAAAACCTGCTCTATATGATGCAAATTGTTCATCGAATGTTGTATGTTGTTCATTTCATGTTGTATCCTCTAAAACGTATCACGAAATGCCACACTTTGAGCGCTCTTAAAATATATCAGATACTGCCACAAATTTATTGCAGTATTTTACCCCCCAAAAAAAACGTTCAGCTTACAAAACATGCCAAACCACAAAATGCATGATATCATCCAATTTTTACCAAGCACACGCCTAGGGATAACAGCAGACCACTTGCGGTCCACCTATTCACCGCCTTTTCAAAGCCAAAAGACTCAAAATAGTGTTACCTGTATCGTAGCACATTGTAAAAACCAAAGGATAGTAATTTTTGAGTAAACTGTAAGTAGGAAACCTGAAGTATGTTAAAAAATGGTTTTCTTAAATGTGAGAATATAGTATCCAGTTGAAAGCAATCGGCCAAAACCATGAAGATGTCCTCAGTAAGAGGACGAAACGTTATCAAATAAAACAATAAATGAAATAATTTCATTTATTTTCCCTAGGCCGCATCCCGACTAATTCCAACAAAATAACGGTTTACTTATAGAAATGTTGAAAATAACTGTGGAGGTGTGGAGAGAAGCCACTACAATGAGTTGTTGTTTACAGTCGACTGTTGTCAAGAGGATGATAATGTTTCCTATGGAGTGGAGTAAAATGATGCTATTGCTTTACGTTAAGAATATTGTAACCGGCTTATTAAAATTGTTTTTAGTCCAATCAACTTAGTTTAGGAATGTAGCCAGGTACGTAAAGAGGGGGAAATTGGTAGCTTGAGATGTGAACATTTATCACATAAATCAAGCGCTTTCCAACGAGTGGCGAACGATTTCTGTGCAATGAAAACTACGGAAGTTCCATTCCCCTAGCAACGGATTGGTTGTACGTGAACATCATTAGAAATATTTTTGCGTAACGAAAATGTTTGGTTGACCCCTCAGAGCGAAGACATATCCATGTCAAAAGTAAACAACGTGATAGTGATAGTCAGTAGGTACCTATTAGTGATACGAGATAAGAAGTAGCTGTTACAAATCAAGAAGTTTCAGCTCCGCTCCGGTTCCTACTTGCTATTTCATTCGAATACTACGTTCATTCGGATTCCAATACTGATATCCTATTGGTTGTTTCGCATTCGGTTCAAAATGGCAGTTTTAACACAGAATGTGTTTTTACGGAGGGTTATTTGGTTTGAAGGCGTCCGTCCCGTAAGATCCCCCCCAAACCCCACCCCTCACCCGTAGGAGCTGCTACCCCCACCGTGCGTCCGCTCCACCACCTACTGACCTACTGTCTGTCCGCGACAGAACCCTTCCCGCCGCGGCCACCTTGGGCGAGGGACGAAGGAAAACAACAATGTACTACCAGTCTCACTGTCAAGTAGGTACTGATACCGTTGATTCTCGCCATTGGCTCATTGTTTTCGCGTAATTTCTAACGGTATGGTCATTTTTTATTATACCTGCAAATTAGAGGAGAAAAACGACATTTGAATGCAAAAGTTCCAGTCATGCAGTATGATCATGTGAGCGAATTTTTGTGATTTTTAACGGTTTTAGTGATTTTTAAGCGCAATTTTTGAAATTAGTAAACAGACGATAGTTGGATTGTTCAACGACTTACCTCCATGCTTCTATTCGTCTGTGGAACTCATAAGTTCACACCACAATTGGTCACAGGGTTGCCACCTTATAAAACGTTAATATCCCCGGGAAGGGTCTACGTCACGTAGGCATACAATCCAAGGCGCTGGATTCCAAGAACGCGGAATGAACTTCGGCCGAACTTTCCAGAATGCCACCAGCCCTCCGGGGAATCCCCGAAATACACATTCTGTGTTTCATTGGTTTGATCCTTGATCCTAACATTAACAATCCGGGGGTCTGGGGGTGTCCCCCAGATTTCATTTTACAATAAATATACCATCATGAACACAAACCACTGGCGGCTAGACACCTCCAACAGCAACGTTTTTTTCCTCCCCATTCGAATGATCATTCGATTATCGAAATCATTCGAAAACTCGGTATTCGATTAATGAAATCATTCGTTTCGCCCATCACTATTAGACCCCTGTTGTCTAGGGGTGGGATCGGGTATTTTTTCCGTTACAATCCCGGTATCGATCCCAATATCCTAACCTAAGTCAGGTTTTTGCCTGAGAGGTGTCGAGCGGGAGACCCTTCGATCCGTTCCATGGAAGAAGGAAAAAATCTTCCTTCCATTCTAGGAATCTTGAATCGTTCCTTTGTCTTCCCCGCTCACACTCTGCCTCTTTCCCCCGACTTGAAATGAAATAAATGAAATTTTTTTTTTGTTTGAGCCTTCCGGCGTTACAAGGTTGGTGAACAATGTTTACAAAAATAGTCACACTATTAAAGAAATAATGTCCATGAAATAGTAATATCCAGAGTAAGCGGACAATGTATGGTTCAAAAAGAAAACTCTTATTCGTATGTAATTGTTAACAAAGCAAAACACTTGTTTATATGTGGCCACATCTTGGAGAATCATTAAAGAAGAGAGTTCATTGTAGGACAATTCATTTGTTAGAAAAAACAGTCATGCAGCATGACCCCATGAGAAAATTTTTGACAATTTAGTTACCTTTTGTTTTTTAACAAGCACCTACCTACTACCTACGTTTTAAACAGCATGGTTCTAGGATTGGTTATACAGGGATACTTCCATAAGAGTAGTTCAATCTGAATTTGGACAATGTTTCATGCAAATATTACCAATTTTTACAACTCGCGAACGGCATTATTTCGATTTTTGACTGATTTTTCAACTTTGAAATTTTTGAAAACTTGATACATATTCTTATAGGAAATTTTACGCTGATTCCGAATATACCACATGTTAGTATGCTGAAAAAATTATTTCGCATAACAAATCGCAAAAAAAGGCTATTTTGAAATTTTTGACTACATTTTTGAAAATTGCAACCCAAAGATGTAATTTGATCATGCTGGCCAACGAACTTGAACTTTCATTTTGTGCCCTTAACATTTTAAAATTTGTTTGAAGTTTCTAGCACAATTCTACGGACAGTTATCGTCTGGAATGACACATACATACATACATAAAAAAATACGTTAAACTTCAGAATATGATTCAGAATAGCCTGAAACGGATTTCTGCATAACATTTTTTCAAAAATTCACATTCTACAAATTTTGAGGCGAGAGCAATCAATAGCTTACTTTTCTTCAAAAATTCGCTCAAACGAAAAACGCTCGCCACGAACTGGACATACACCAAGAAAATGAAAGATAGTATCAGACTCAGAAAGGTTACATAAAGAGCAATCCGCAAGGTTATCGAATTTTACAGTTAAACTGGGTATACTTAATACTGCAAGAAGGTTCCCTGATAACCGAACTTGAGCAATAAGTCTTTTAGTGAGAATACCTAGGTCACAATTCAGATAGGCGGGGAGCATGTCCCCAGAGGGGAAATGTATTTTGTAGATAGGGCTGAAAGACGGTGACGTCACTCGTTCCCCGTTTGATTGCCTCCAAAATGACTGGGCATGTTGTAAGAATATATTTCTGTTAAAATTGTTTGGGTCTTGAGCAGACCATGACGGGCTCTCCCCATATTTAGAAAGTAAAGCATCCATTTGAGAAGCCCAGTTGTATTGTTGGTCCGGCCGAACAGCGTAGAGAGCAAGGAGACGGGAGAAACAGAGCCTAGACAGCCTGGAGTCCTCCATACCGCACAGCTTAGACCACCAACCCAAGCCCAGACCAAGAATCCTCACCTCCAGGTGAGGCACTGCCAACTCGCTACGATCAAAGTTGTCAGAAGTGTTACTGGGTAGAAACAAGAATGGGGCTATCTTCCAGAACCTGAAAAAAGCTACCTCATTGTAAAACCAGAAGACGAACAAAGAGCCCAAGATGTTTCCCGACATACATGTTGTTACCAGTCATAGATATCTAGGGGGGGGGGGGGGGGGTGCTAGAGTCATGTGAAGCGAAAAATGACTATGTCAAAGAAAAAGTGGATAAGTGGGTAAATTACGTTTCGAAATTCAGTGAGTTCGCCCAAGAAAGCCCCCAAGCAGTTTACACCACCTTCACAAAATCTTTACAAAGAGAATGGTCATATCTTCAGAGAGTGGTAAGTGCAGCCCCAAATCAATATGAACCACTGCGAAATGCGATCCGTCAAAAACTGACACCTTCAATCTTGGGTCGGGAAATAGCTGATCACGAGCATAATCTCTATGCTCTACCAGTCAAGTTTGGAGGTTTAGCCCTAGAAGATCCGGTGAATTCAGCCACAGAAGCCTTCGACACATCCATTCGGGCTATGTCAGTACTGACATCATGCAGAGTGACAGGAGCCGACTTTGATGAAGAAGCCCATAGATTGCATGATTTAGAAGAACTGAAGAGGGAAAAAAGGCTGAAAATAGAAAGATGCTAACAAAAAGGTCAGCAAGTCATGGAAGCCCTCGACCCACTCGATGGGAAGACCACGAAACGCAATATCGAAGGAAACGCTTCTCAGTGGTTTTCCGTTATTCCATTGGCAGCGGATAATTTGGATTTATCGCCTGCTCAATTCAGGGACGCACTTTCAATGCGATACGGAAAACATCTGATAGGCTTTTCAGTTACCTGCGATGGATGCGGTGAACACATGACGGTGAATCATGCCCTCAACTGCAAAAAGGGGTGGACTAGTAAAGCAGGGGCATGACTGGATAAGGGATGAAGTTGCAGGATTGGCGAAACTAGCTTGGAGAGGAGTAGTGGTAGAACCGATTATGAAGGAGGGCGAAGACGGTTCACCCGGCTTGATCGCTGACATCAAGGTACAGGGAGTGTTGACAACCTCGTAATCAACACCGACGTTCCTTCCTATTCCACACGTGAGTGGTCCGCAGTCGTCGACGAAGCTGCCCGAGCAAAGCACCAAAAGTACGATGGTGCAGCTGAAGACCTACGGGGATCGTTCACACCCCTGATCAGCTCATGTGAGGGAGTCCTGCATCGTGAGTTCAACGTTTTTGTTAAGAAGTTGGTCCCAGTTCTCGCAAATAAATGGGAAAACCCCCGATCCCAAGTTGCAGGCTGGGTACGAGTAAAACTCCAGTTGACCATCATCCGGGTCATCTCCATGAGACTGCGGGGGTCCAGAAGAAAAATTCAAACCCATGGACACTGTCAACAAGCGGAAGGGGGCGAAATGAACCTTGAGGATGGCGCTCCACTCCCGATACCAGAGGACTGAGTTAAAAGAAAATACCTTTGAAACTGTACCGTGGAGAACCCAAACCTAATCTTTAATATCTAATTTCAAATATATATCTATTATTTCTTAAAAAAAAATAAAGATTGGACCTTTTCCGTTAATTCACTACCACCCCTTTCATTCGTTTCCGTTAATTCACTACCGCTTGATATATATTCTATTGTTCTAAGAACTGTTCCCCAATCATTAAGTCCACGTCCACTGTGGTAAAATAGATCAGAATGCTGTGTATAGTTTAGTGGTCTGGATGCTCGCAAGCTCGCATCTAAAAAATACATTACATCAAGTAGTCAATCCCTTAGTAAAAACTCAGATTAGTTGGAACATGTAGGTCTGAATGATTTGTATAGTTTGGTGGTCTGGATGCTCGCAAGCTCGCATCTCAAAATTACATAACATCAAGTAGTCAATCCCTTAGTAAAAATACAGATTAGTTGGACATACAGGTCAGAATGAATGAATGGTAGTGAATTAACGGAAAAGGTCCTAAAGATTTATAAGCACGGAGGTGAACTTTCTTCAGAACTTACCGTACGCCCCCCCCCCCCCCACGACTTAACAGCATAGAGAGATGACGACAGAACCAGGGAATTGATTACTGCACTCCATGAGGAAAATGGAGCACCTCTGGCTCTATGTATCATTGGGAGCAACGCACGGGCAGCCGTATCCCCCCTCCTGACATTCCCCTCAGCATGTTGTACAAAACGCCCAGAAGAAACAAATTGCACACCCAGGTGAGTATGGCCCATATTCTCGTGACGTCACGCCTGGAGTAGGTTCGCGTTTCAGCCAAAGTCGGCCATGTGACCGCCATACGTCAATGAATCGCTACTCAACCAACCTATTTCTCACAAGAAGTTTGCCGTCTCTAAGTCAACATAATTCGTGGTTACGAGGCCATTTTTCAACAGTTTTGTTTTGAAAAAGTATAATATTGTAGCAATACAAAGTTTCAATTCGACTAAATGTTATAATAATCATACCTGCCAGCACAATAATTGATTGTAGATTGCTGCCAACAATACCAATCTAACGTGAACGAGTTTTTATTTGGACTAGGAGCCTACTAACTATAGTAGTTAATCAGTGTCAGAAAACTAAAGAACTTCATTCGTTTAGGCTTTGAGAATAATTAACCTGAAAAATAGTAAAGAAAAGATGATTGAAAATTCCTCAGGTGTTTTATTATAAGTTCGTAGTACTATGTTTAACTGAGGAAGCTTTACTTGTTATATTGAATGAATAAAAGGAGAGATTTGATAGTTTGTCAAAATAAACAAGTCAGGTTGTTGCTACACCAAGAAACGAAACTACTTAGGTAGGTACGTACGTCATACCAGATTTGCTGTTGGTATAAAGTGCCTAAACAAAGTAGGTGGGTCGTTGCTCTCCCGACGAATGCAATCGCTGATTAGCAAGTTTGTCAAATATCGAATCAGGGAATATGCAACATGAATTAAAAACCAGCTGCAAGGAAAAAACCTTAAAATGCATTCCTCTGAAGGTATGATTTCATAAAGACGGCATCGGCAGTGCAGTTATTGCGCGAGTTTTGCAGTTACGCAAATTTTAGGGACAAAAAAGGTAATTAGGTACCTACTTTCGTTTTGATCAATGAAGTACCTCCATGAACAAGTAATAATATACGGAAAGTATGTAGGTATACCTTACCTCAGGTGTGCTCAAACTTGAACTGCTGGCGATCTACCTCAATATTTTTAGACTACTTACGATCGACTCCGAGAGGCTGCAAGTATTTGTGATGCAGGCTTGTCGTACATACACTATACACCCTACCTACCTAGGTAGGGTATACCGTAGCATATATAGATATTAGCTTTCCGCAATATTTACATTATTTTAGTCAAGGTTTGGGTTAGTTTTACTCAAGTTCTTCTCTACAATATCAATGAAAAAACTCCTAGTTAGTCAAAATTGCGAGTTTATTCGTTGTTACAAAACAAAAGAGTTACATATGGTGTTAAACTCAACTAAGGAGTGACTTTGGATGTTGAAGCGTGGCACTGCATGTCCTCAGCATACTTTTCATAAGATGGTGCGTAACCACTGAGTGCCAATCATAAGCATGATGACAGATCATCGTCATTTAGTCGATTGCGATATTTTGACTTAATTATCTTCATTTCAGAAAATACAGACTCGCACAAGTAAGTTGACCCAAACATTGCCGTCAGTTGAAGGGCGATTTGCCTTAGATTCGGATATTTATCTTCAGATATAAAACACCAGAAATTTGTATCAGATGCTGTAGCTTTGAGATGTATATCTGATATAATCTGCACCAACTCATTTTCAACAGAACATGAGTTCATATTAAACTGACTTGCTACTTCAGTAGCTAATTCCTCAATGTTTTTACATGAAAAAGGATAACTCATAAATGATGCTATATTTGCCAATTTACTGCAATCATAAAAACGCATTTCGAATTGTCAGAAAATATTTGATAATTCAGCCTCATACGTATCATAATTCAACTGAGGAATCCTTGCTTTCAAAGACGGAAAATGTTTCAGATCCTTTCTTTTCAGTTGATCTATCATAAGTTGCAATTTACTTTTGAATGCGTTTACTGCGCTAATCATCTCAATAATAGTTTTTCCTTTACCTTGAAGCTCCAAGTTAATGGTGTTTAAGTGCATTGTGATGTCAGTCAAAAATGCCAAATCAGTCAGCCATTTTTCGTTTTTCAACATCTCAGTGTCATCACCTCTTTCGTCTAGAAAAGCTGTTATTTCGGGCAATAAATCTTGAAAACTTTCTAGGAATTTTCCGCGACTCAACCACCTGACGTCCGTGTGAAGAACTAAATCAGTGTGTTCAGCTGACTCCCTATCTTCCAACTGCAACTTAAAGAGCCGCCGTTGCAAGCAGTGTTATCACGTAATAAATTTTTGTAGTTTAGTTACCTACTTATTAAAAATTTTCTTCTTCTCGAGATCTACTCAAAAAGCACTCGCGATCGACTGGTCGATCGCGATCGACCGTTTGAGCACCTCTGCCTTACCTCTAGGTACTTACCTTTCCACATGTGATACAACTTACTATTCCCGCCTAACAGAGCTCTCATAACACATCCTTTCACAAGACCACTTTCACAGTACCACTCTAAAGATTTTTAGTTTCAATTGATTCAAAGAACAGTTCTAAAACTATATAGGTAATCCACAACATGTTTGCGGCTGATGTCTGGATCATCTAGAACACTTGTATGTCAACTCCCCAACACACATTAATTTCATATGGATCTCTACCCCACAGAATTAATCTTGCGTTCGTAGCGTTTGAGGTCAACACCTGATAATAACTTGAAGTAATTTACATACAATTCATCACCTTGCATATTACAAATAATGAAAATATGGACTAGGAACTAGGTGAGACTATGTTATGCTGTTGTCCAGCTGTGGCTACAAATGGCGCATTTTCGCGTATGTTTACTCGTCACCATGACAACAAGGTGAAATAACTTCGATTTCGCCTTGCCTCGATGTAAGGATGCGCTAGTGTCCAAGTCTCGAGAATATCACCCATAGGAATAGGCGATCGGGATTTGCTGTTCCCCACACATGAACTTGTAACTTTTGGAGATCTCGCCTCCCCTTCTAAAAATTAGAATATAAGACTTATTATGGTTTACATGGAGGGCGTTCTCCTCACTGTAGAGATGAAGAATTTCAATATTTTTTCCATTTCTATATAACTATAGGACAGTAAACAAAGATCGTCAGTGTATCCCCGACTTTTCAACTTCATCAGGCTGTACCTAATGAAGTTTCCATTTTTCTTAAAATAATAATAAAACGCTAATGGGAGACGGAGACCGCAAGGTCAAACAATTAGGAAATTATGCCTCTCGAAACCCTCAATAAAATATTTAATTAAATCCCAAAAAACATTATTTTTTTCGAGTAAGAATTTATGTGTGAATATTCAATTTAGATTTTCAATCAATTTGTTTTTTCTCTTTAAAAAAAATTGCTTCTAAAAATATCAACATTTTTGCTTAGGCATGACGATGAAACATGCAAAAGTTGGAAAATGATGATTTCAATGAGGATGTAGGTTGATATGGTTCAGAAGAGGCAATCAACAACTGTTACATAGTGAAAAGCCATGAAAACGACCTGGAACTGAGTGTTTTAATGTCTCACTCAGCTAATCAGGGTGGTTCCTCACACTGTAATTAATCACATTTCAGTTTTTCTTCCGTTAAACTCCTGCACAACAATTTATGAGCTAGTACGTTTTAGTACAACAATTTGTAAGCAAATCAGGGTGGTTCCTCACACTGTAATTAATCACATTTCAGTTTTTCTTCCGTTAAACTCCTGCACAACAATTTATAAGCTAGTACGTTTTAGTACAACAATTTGTAAGCAAATCAGGGTGGTTCCTCACACTGTAATTAATCACATTTCAGTTTTTCTTCAGTTAAACTCCTGCACAACAATTTATAAGCTAGTACGTTTTAGTACAACAATTTGTAAGCTAACCAGGGTGGTTTCTCACACTGTAATTAATCACATTTCAGTTTTTCTTCAGTTAAACTCTTGCACAACAATTTATAAGCCAGTACGTTTTAGTACAACAATTTGTAAGCAAATCAGGGTGGTTTCTCACACTGTAATTAATCACATTTCAGTTTTTCTTCAGTTAAACTCCTGCACAACAATTTATAAGCTAGTACGTTTTAGTACAACAATTTGTAAGCAAATCAGGGTGGTTTCTCACACTGTAATTAATCACATTTCAGTTTTTCTTCAGTTAAACTCCTGCACAACAATTTATAAGCTAGTACGTTTTAGTACAACAATTTGTAAGCAAATTAGGGTGGTTCCTCACACTGTAATTAATCACATTTCAGTTTTTCTTCAGTTAAACTCCTGCACAACAATTAATAAGCTAGTACGTTTTAGTACAACAATTTGTAAGCAAATCAGGGTGGTTTCTCACTCTGTAATTAATCACATTTCAGTTTTTCTTCAGTTAAACTCCTGCACAACAATTTATAAGCTAGTACGTTTTAGTACAACAATTTGTAAGCAAATTAGGGTGGTTCCTCACACTGTAATTAATCACATTTCAGTTTTTCTTCAGTTAAACTCCTGCACAACAATTTATAAGCTAGTACGTTTTAGTACAACAATTTGTAAGCAAATCAGGGTGGTTCCTCACACTGTAATTAATCACATTTCAGTTTTTCTTCCGTTAAACTCCTGCACAACAATTTATAAGCTAGTACGTTTTAGTACAACAATTTGTAAGCAAATCAGGGTGGTTCCTCACACTGTAATTAATCACATTTCAGTTTTTCTTCCGTTAAACTCCTGCACAACAATTTATAACCTAGTACGTTTTAGTACAACAATTTGTAAGCTAACCAGGGTGGTTCCTCACACTGTAATTAATCACATTTCAGTTTTTCTTCCGTTAAACTCCTGCACAACAATTTATAAGCTAGTACGTTTTAGTACAACAATTTGTAAGCAAATCAGGGTGGTTCCTCACACTGTAATTAATCACATTTCAGTTTTTCTTCCGTTAAACTCCTGCACAACAATTTATAAGCTAGTACGTTTTAGTACAACAATTTGTAAGCAAATCAGGGTGGTTCCTCACACTGTAATTAATCACATTTCAGTTTTTCTTCAGTTAAACTCCTGCACAACAATTTATAAGCTAGTACGTTTTAGTACAACAATTTGTAAGCAAATCAGGGTGGTTCCTCACACTGTAATTATTTACATTTCAGTTTTTCTTCAGTTAAACTCCTGCACAACAATTTATAAGCTAGTACGTTTTAGTACAACAATTTGTAAGCAAATCAGGGTGGTTCCTCACACTGTAATTAATCACATTTCAGTTTTTCTTCAGTTAAACTCCTGCACAACAATTTATAAGCTAGTACGTTTTAGTACAACAATTTGTAAGCAAATCAGGGTGGTTCCTCACACTGTAATTATTTACATTTCAGTTTTTCTTCAGTTAAACTCCTGCACAACAATTTATAAGCTAGTACGTTTTAGTACAACAATTTGTAAGCAAATCAGGGTGGTTCCTCACACTGTAATTAATCACATTTCAGTTTTTCTTCCGTTAAACTCCTGCACAACAATTTATAAGCTAGTACGTTTTAGTACAACAATTTGTAAGCAAATCAGGGTGGTTCCTCACACTGTAATTAATCACATTTCAGTTTTTCTTCAGTTAAACTCCTGCACAACAATTTATAAGCTAGTACGTTTTAGTACAACAATTTGTAAGCTAACCAGGGTGGTTTCTCACACTGTAATTAATCACATTTCAGTTTTTCTTCAGTTAAACTCTTGCACAACAATTTATAAGCCAGTACGTTTTAGTACAACAATTTGTAAGCAAATCAGGGTGGTTTCTCACACTGTAATTAATCACATTTCAGTTTTTCTTCAGTTAAACTCCTGCACAACAATTTATAAGCTAGTACGTTTTAGTACAACAATTTGTAAGCAAATCAGGGTGGTTTCTCACACTGTAATTAATCACATTTCAGTTTTTCTTCAGTTAAACTCCTGCACAACAATTTATAAGCTAGTACGTTTTAGTACAACAATTTGTAAGCAAATTAGGGTGGTTCCTCACACTGTAATTAATCACATTTCAGTTTTTCTTCAGTTAAACTCCTGCACAACAATTA
This sequence comes from Adelphocoris suturalis, assembly GCA_030762985.1. Lineage (NCBI taxonomy): Eukaryota > Metazoa > Arthropoda > Insecta > Hemiptera > Miridae > Adelphocoris > Adelphocoris suturalis. The sequence continues at coordinate 12,381,242 of CM061046.1, forward strand.
ATAAGCTAGTACGTTTTAGTACAACAATTTGTAAGCAAATCAGGGTGGTTTCTCACTCTGTAATTAATCACATTTCAGTTTTTCTTCAGTTAAACTCCTGCACAACAATTTATAAGCTAGTACGTTTTAGTACAACAATTTGTAAGCAAATTAGGGTGGTTCCTCACACTGTAATTAATCACATTTCAGTTTTTCTTCAGTTAAACTCCTGCACAACAATTTATAAGCTAGTACGTTTTAGTACAACAATTTGTAAGCAAATCAGGGTGGTTCCTCACACTATAATTAATCACATTTCAGTTTTTCTTCAGTTAAACTCCTGCACAACAATTTATAACCTAGTACGTTTTAGTACAACAATTTGTAAGCTAACCAGGGTGGTTTCTCACACTGTAATTAATCACATTTCAGTTTTTCTTCAGTTAAACTCCTGCACAACAATTTATAAGCTAGTACGTTTTAGTACAACAATTTGTAAGCAAATCAGGGTGGTTCCTCACACTGTAATTATTTACATTTCAGTTTTTCTTCAGTTAAACTCCTGCACAACAATTTATAAGCTAGTACGTTTTAGTACAACAATTTGTAAGCAAATCAGGGTGGTTCCTCACACTGTAATTAATCACATTTCAGTTTTTCTTCAGTTAAACTCCTGCACAACAATTTATAAGCTAGTACGTTTTAGTACAACAATTTGTAAGCTAACCAGGGTGGTTTCTCACACTGTAATTAATCACATTTCAGTTTTTCTTCAGTTAAACTCTTGCACAACAATTTATAAGCCAGTACGTTTTAGTACAACAATTTGTAAGCAAATCAGGGTGGTTTCTCACACTGTAATTAATCACATTTCAGTTTTTCTTCAGTTAAACTCCTGCACAACAATTTATAAGCTAGTACGTTTTAGTACAACAATTTGTAAGCAAATCAGGGTGGTTTCTCACACTGTAATTAATCACATTTCAGTTTTTCTTCAGTTAAACTCCTGCACAACAATTTATAAGCTAGTACGTTTTAGTACAACAATTTGTAAGCAAATTAGGGTGGTTCCTCACACTGTAATTAATCACATTTCAGTTTTTCTTCAGTTAAACTCCTGCACAACAATTAATAAGCTAGTACGTTTTAGTACAACAATTTGTAAGCAAATCAGGGTGGTTTCTCACTCTGTAATTAATCACATTTCAGTTTTTCTTCAGTTAAACTCCTGCACAACAATTTATAAGCTAGTACGTTTTAGTACAACAATTTGTAAGCAAATTAGGGTGGTTCCTCACACTGTAATTAATCACATTTCAGTTTTTCTTCAGTTAAACTCCTGCACAACAATTTATAAGCTAGTACGTTTTAGTACAACAATTTGTAAGCAAATCAGGGTGGTTCCTCACACTATAATTAATCACATTTCAGTTTTTCTTCAGTTAAACTCCTGCACAACAATTTATAACCTAGTACGTTTTAGTACAACAATTTGTAAGCTAACCAGGGTGGTTTCTCACACTGTAATTAATCACATTTCAGTTTTTCTTCAGTTAAACTCCTGCACAACAATTTATAAGCTAGTACGTTTTAGTACAACAATTTGTAAGCAAATCAGGGTGGTTCCTCACACTGTAATTATTTACATTTCAGTTTTTCTTCAGTTAAACTCCTGCACAACAATTTATAAGCTAGTACGTTTTAGTACAACAATTTGTAAGCAAATCAGGGTGGTTCCTCACACTGTAATTAATCACATTTCAGTTTTTCTTCAGTTAAACTCCTGCACAACAATTTATAAGCTAGTACGTTTTAGTACAACAATTTGTAAGCTAATCAGGGTGGTTCCTCACACTGTAATTAATCACATTTCAGTTTTTCTTCAGATAAACTCCTGCACATCAATTTATAAGCTAGTACGTTCAAATCCTTCTTATTAACAGATGTTAATGATCTGTGTAATCATTTTATGGGTACGAAAAAGCTGTATACCACACCCGATTTCCCGCAGACTTTTTTTGCCTAATTTTTAGCGTTCTACATGGTACCTTATTAAACTTTATCCGTCCATGCAAAGCATTGACAGGTTTGCTAACACGTTAATTGTATTCTCTAATAACAAGCAAGGTTTATTTTATTTTTTTATTTTTTCGTTTTTTTACGCGTAAACCCAAATAATTTAATTTAATACTTCACAGCAGTATTTAGTCTTTGTAAAGAGTATCGCAGGTGGGTTGAATAATATTTACACAGTCCGTTGCTTCCAAATCTGAAGGCATTTCCAAACCAATGGCTTCAATCGTAAACATTTCAAAGTGACAAGAGGTAAATATTCCGGCAAAAGACTCCACAAAAAGATTCTTTCGAAGAGGTCGCCACTCGTAAATTAAAATTTTACTGCTAGATATTTTTATCGTATCGTCGATAAAACGGTAACGCTATTGAAATTATTATAAAACAGTCTTTATCAAGAATTTCAGTTTTAATTTCATCTTTTAAAGAAAGTTTTTATTTCATCTAACTGTCAAAGGGTTTTAGAATCAGTTAACATCACCCTATGCATGCCGATCCCATAAAAAACATAACTTAATATTCCCAATACACACACTATGTCTACACTCACCACCTAGGCAATAGCAGCAGGGAAGAAAGGTAAACAATACCTCTCATTTTTCAAGCCCTAGCCCAAATTGGTGTGATACACCCATGTGGTCCCTTTTCACTCCAAACTTTCATCATATTCCCTGTACATTATGTATTATTCAGTAATTATAAATGCATCATGTAATAAATCATGCCTAAAACAACCAACACAGATATATCCTACAACAAACATGCCCAAACAGTGGTGAGTTGAATTACTGATAACCAAACCTATACAATTGGCTTATTACATTTCTGCTACTTTATGCAAACTATATTACATAACTCTTTACAGGGTGATGCTAACTGGTGCTTAAATCCTTTGACAATCAGATAACATAAATATGTACAGCTACCAATCTACCACACAATATTCTAATAGTAAGTTAGGTACCTATATCCTAAACATTGTAGCTACCTACATCCTAACTTTAAACTGAATATTCTAGAACGATACACTAAGGCCGTCTACACACGAAGCTACCAGTTAGTAACTGGTTAGTGACGCGAATTACTAACCAGTTTACTTTGAGTCACTTCCTATGTAATTCAATGGGGAACCGCACACGGCGCAACTGGTTAGTAACTGGTTAGGAACCAGTTACTAACTAGTTCCCTGTTGACTCGCTCGTCCAGTCACCTGTGATTCCAGTTACTAACTCGAGCCATGGGTGACCAACAAATCAACCTGTTGTTAGTGGGAGAAGTCGAAAAACATCCGATTTTATACAATTTCAACCTTCCTGGATATTCAAGGAAACAAGAAACGGAGAGTGCGTGGGCAGAAGTCGGTAACGTCGTAAAATTGACAGGTATGTTCAAGTACAAAAGTAGATTAGCATTGTTCAAGGTTAAGGTGAATTTTAACTCAAATATCCAAAGCTGCACTCCTGTTTTCTAATTATTGAAATCGTTTTTCTTCAATTATCCGTTCAATAGCAGTTTTGATGGTGAATAATCACGGAAACGAATAACAACGTTGACGGGATCCTGAACACACTTTATTGTAAAATACAATTGAAAATAAAGGGATGACGATGTTTACGATTGAAAACGGGAAAGCGATGACTGAAATCTAACATACAACGATACTGACTAACTTTGCTATAATGTTGAAAAGGGTCCACTTGCGGCCTATTATTCAACAGCTTTGCAAGATTCTTAGCATGGTATTACGGAATAGGTAATTTTGCTCTCTCGTGACTCACCTTGATTTTGGATAAATTTTTTTGCAGTATTATGAGGATGTGTGGAGGACGTTTCGAGCTCTTAAAAGCCTGGGAAACACTAATAAACGTAAAAAAATCCTAACCTAACCTCACTTATTAACAAACAGAGTGTAAAAAACCGCCTGGAGCTAATAAAATTCGCAATGTAATATTTTGTCAGTTGTGAAATATATTTACTTATTACTATTACTATTTATTATTTATTTTACCTGAGCGTGATCAAAAGCCGTTCCTCAGCTTCCACGGACTCCCTCATGTTCGTGTTTTCCTTCCGCAAAACAGGGGAAACCAATTTAACAAGTTCCAAATAACTTTGTTTACTCATTCTGTAGAATGCCAGGAATTTCGCATCAGATAAGTTTATCTCTTTTGAAGCGACAAACAACCTATTTTGAAAATTCTTCTCAAGGTATGGGTGTATCCAACAACTTCTGATTTTTCATCTTCTCCTCCTTCTTATATAATTATACAATATTATGGTTTCGTCACCTCTTGAACTATCCGACGTTTCTCCTACGATTTCCATGATCCTACTGAACATCAGAGATTTCGGTTAGTGATGAGTAGCCTCGTGTGTGGAGCCAAGTCACCAATCAGTCTGTAACTGGTTAGGAACTCGAGTTACCAACTGGTTGCGTTACTAACTAGTATCTTCATGTGTAGAGGGCCTAAGAGTTAAAATCCAGCAATCGGATCAGTATCTCTCATAAATTACCTCCATGATAAAAATTTGTATTCTGAATATCTTTATACTCGCACCATTGCTTCCTTTTTCCAAAACTTCGCTACTACATGCAAATACAAGTTGGGCTCAAACATAAATGGGGACAAAGTGAAAATAACTCAAGCTTTTAGGACGTCCCTCTGAAGCTATGTCTTATAGGCAAGGCTTCGTTAACAAGAGGGATGCCTATTAGAATTGATCCAGGGGGGTGGAGGACAATCCAAGCATGAGAAAAAAAAAAAAAAAATAACCACCTACTAATCCGTTTCAGACCATTCTAAGACCGAATCCGTGAAAACGCCATAGGTGTATGTCTGCGTGTGTGTGTGTGTGTGTGTGTGTCTGTTTGTATGCGTGCGTGCGTAACAAATTTCATCATGGGAGAGGATGAATGGAGGGGGTAATCGAAATAAATCATGATGTTTTATCGATTCACGTCCCATTTCCGTGATTTTTATTTTTTTCCAACTATGAATTCGGTTTAGTTTTATATATTATATCAGGAGTTTCAAAAAACACCACAGGGGTGAATGGAGGGGGCAATATAAACTAATCCTGATTTCATAATAAAAAAAGTCAATACAAAATTCAAATTCTTCACCGAAATTTAAATGTTACCCGATGTTATAATTGGTTGTCCCAATCGACGCAGTTTATAAGGGGCTGTTAACTAGGTTCGTTCATAGTAACACCTGTTCTCATTCTCACTCAAGTTGATGTTTTAAAGGTCTAGCCTTCATGGGGGTCAAACAAATTGTCGAAGTCCGTTCCAGCTAGTTTCTTTCGCTTCATTCAACTGCAATCTATTGTAATTAAACTCTGGAACTCTGCTTCTGTATACAGTAAAAACATTTTACAATCCGATATATCTGTAAGTTAATGACCTGAACCACGTTAGTTATAATAATATTTGGTTTGTGTAGTAAAAGCATAGTACTCCTTGCAACTTCGATTTTTGTGTGCTAAGCAAGAAAATTTGCGGTTTCAACTTTGGAAAATTTGCTAATGTTTCAATTATTCAAAGAGCGTAAATGAAAATCTCAGAAATTACACTTATGTGGATATAAAATTGAAGACAAGTTTTAACTCGGAGGATGAAAAATGAGGTGTACAGTGATGAGCACTGTTTAGCCCTCAAAGTGGTTGAAAAAAACCCCAAAAATAAAATATTACAACTGTTAAGCATATATTACAAGGTTTAAGCCTCATTTCAACCAGAAGGGTCATTAGCTGCATTGAGCAAGGTGTGCAAAGGGACATCGTGAAGTGGCACGATTCTAAGGGGAGCCATATTGCCATGATTGACTAAAAAGGAGCGCCATCAGGGACTCCAATGGCAACTCAGAGGGGGGGAAAAAGAGGCGCACAGTGATGAACACTGTTCAGCCCCCAAAGTGGTAAAAAAAAAGTAATAAAACTAAGACTAGATGTAAAATAGGCTAATAACTATATATATGCTACTATATACAATCAGCAAATTGAAATAAAACTACGATTAGATGTATATAAATATGTCATAGATCAGATATCACGGTTCATAGTAGAGCTCAGCGGCTCTCAGGTACAACAATAGGGGTATTTTTATTTTTATTTTTTAATTTATTTTATTTATTTATTTTTTATTTATTTATTTTTTTTGAAAGGTAGGTATATTTTATTGCTATTACATTATTTATCATATTATTTTTATTATGATATTAGTTTTTTTATATTGTTATATTTTTGTATACTATTGTATTAGTTATGAGGGTTAGCGAGGGTTGGTCAATAATTCAAAAACTCTTCTACGCCGACGTTTCGCTATATTTGTATAGCATAGTCAGGGCTCATTAGGGGAGCAGGAACATTTTTTTAGGTCCTCATTGCACGTTATACAATCCTTGCTGGACACATTGCACTTGTATACTATTTTCAAACATGCTAACTGGAGACTGTTTATAATAATTGAAACTTGATAATTATGATGAAAATTATTAAATAGGATACATATTGCATTAAAAAAATAAATAAATAAATAAATAAAAATGCCGACCATTCGGCTACACAGAACTTTTAGATACAACCTACAACCATCTATTGTACTTAGCAGATGAGTTGGGGATGGGCTCGTTAGTGCGGGGTCCAACCGTATGCTTTTGAACGTCCCGAGCGCTGGCATCGTTTCTCAGTCTCAATTTCCAGACACTCCTGGAGATTCCCGTTTCGACAAATCCCCTAAAACTGACAGCCCATTTGTACGAAAACAAGTATCGACGTTGAGCGTCCGCATGGAAGAAGAGAGATGTTTTAAAATGCTTTAAAATCGAGAGGTTTGAAATGGATAGAACAGATCCGAACAGTATTGAAAATGGTGTATGGGGTTTTTCCTTGGAGATCGGGTCGGTTGATAAAAGACAGCCAGCTTTTTTGCCTGCAACAGAAAATACACTATTACAAAAGGTACCTACCCAAGAATATTCACTTATAAGTTAGAAGAGTGAATCCCCTCTTCGGAATCCAAATAAGTAATTTGATATTATGTAGGTATTTAACCTACCTACCAACAAGGGGTTGTTGAATGATTCTTGTAAGTACCGTGTTCGTTCTCCTTTTAATTAGACACCTAAGTACTCATAATCGATTTAAAGGAATGCAACTTACCTTTCTTCGTCAGGAGGGGGTCGATGTAAGGAAATCTGTTTAGCTTTGCTAGCAGACCTGCTGCACCAGATTATACTGCACTTTCGTGGAGGCGTTTCTTACCTTTCGGCAAGCACTTGATGATGACGACTACCTACATATCTAAGCGGTTGTATACCTAATATACTTAATGGCTAACGTAATAATAATAACTGATTCAATAAACACTAATGAAATAGAACTAGGTAAGTAAAAAAAGCTTTAAAAAGGCAGAATCGCTGAGAATGAAAAATAACTCCCAAGTAGAACATAGCGAAATGGCGGATAGGGGATTCCAACAGCAAAGGTAATCAGGAGACAAAGAACCACGCACTCTATGGAAACAATACTACATTAGTTTTGTATGCTTCGAAGGGACAGCGCTCGCGTCAGGGGTCTAAAAAGCCTGAACATTATTTCCTATGGAGTGAACCTTCCTTCTCTCTTCTTCCATGGCGTCCGTCTCGGAAACCGTTACACCCGGCGGCAGAGCCCGTTTCGGCAAACGGAAAACTTGCTACACCGTCAAAATGAAAAGCTAAAATGGAAAAATAATGCACTACGTCAAATTTTCTTTAACAAGTTCGTACAGTTGCACACATATTTTCTTCGTTTTGTTTTGTAAATCTTTGTTATACCTAATGGTATAGAAAATATATGTTCTCTAGGGGCAGCCTGGCCCGTGAGGAGGGGCATCGGGACATTGCCCCAGTACATTTGGGAAAAAAGTAACAAACTGGAATGAAGACTTTACAAACAACACATCGTTTCAAATTAGAACGAAAAGCGAGATGTGTAGCTCCATGCTGTAGCTCCATGCTGTGGCTCCAAGGTGGATGCTTGAAGGAATAGGTTTACGCTCCATCCAAGGAGGTTTAAGATCCACCTACCAGCGAAAAAGCACGTAGATTATGATAATATCACTCTATTGAGAGGGAAATTTCGTCGATTCAGGTTAGACTGTGAAGGGAAAAAAAGGGCAAGAAACGGGAAATAAAGGGCAAGGAACAGGAAAAAGAGGTCATAACGGGATATTTCTCATGATTTTGGGGGCTTTGCCCCAGACAGGGTTTCCAACTTTTCTAAAGACCGTAGAATGAAATTTACGTCATAAGTGGCTTCCACTAGAGGAGTTTCGGTTTATTCCATTAGCCAAACTGATTTCTTCTGGTCACTCCATGCTAAGCGTTCCCTGTTGGTAGTAATGTTTTGTTGTCTCTGCAGGTATATATGAGGTTGTTCCCAAGAATTTACTCTAAAGTAAAGTCCATATTATAGCGTTGTTATAAGTACCTATTTTTATTCAGCCCTAAGTTGTTGAATATGTCTTTTGTAATAAAGTCCTTTGTATTGTCGGTCGAGTTGGAGTGCGTTGTTCTATGTGTAGAGCTACATAACCCTTTTCCGTCGGTAGTTACGAATAGTTACAAGAAGAAATAACAACGACACTTACAACAATCACTTTGAATACAATTCGCACCAAAGGACGACGTTCGTCGACGGATTTACGTAAGTTGAAGTTTAGTCAGGTAGTGATTTTGACATTTTCATATCTTTGCTTTGGCACATAAACTGAAAAATCGTCTCGAAAACTTACCGATAAATAAATAAAATACCAATAAATAAAATACCAATAAATAAAATAGACTCAATGTGTTGCGTAGAGAACAATCAACTGTTTTCTTTATGTCTTTGCTATGGCACATAAACTAAAAAAACGTCACGGAACATTGCTCACGAAAATATTTTGATGATTTCCGCTTACAACCGAGTCGTTGCTAGGGAAATGGTACTTCGTCGTTTTTCATCCCACAAAATTCGTTGACCATTCGTTCGAAAGCTCTCGATTTATCCAACCATATTATGTTAACTACTGCAAAGTGTGTGGCTAACAAGCTGAGTTATGAGCATGGTTATTTGAATAATTTATTGTTTACACTCAGATGATCATTCTCAATAATTGATATTGTGAACATGATTGCAACCGCTTGTTAATTTTTGATGATTTCATTGAGCTGGTGTTTCGATGATTTGATTCATAGCAGGTAATCCGAATATTGCGAGAACGGTTTAATTTGTGAAACGGTGGTTAAATAATTTTAATAGGTAATTTCTATACTTTACACTCTAGGAAGCTGTAATTTCGTATGTAGCCTCTTTAGGACATTTACTTGACGATGCCCAGGGTGCGGATCAGATGAGATACTTAGTAAGTAGGTACCTATAAGATAGTATTTTTAATTTAATTTGTTTATCTAATTCATTTATATTTAATTTATCAATACTATTTAATGATGATGATTGATTATTATTTAGTAGCCATATTCTTTCATAACAGTTGCCCAAGGCATGACATGACCCAAGTGGGATTTATGTATCATGTGTTTAGGTCAAAGTTAATTCACACTGAAAACAAAACAAATGGAAGAAAAACCTCAATGCTCTTCTTGACTGTCATATAGATAAATATTTGAGTGCCCCACTCCTTTTGCAGACCACCGGCCGCCACTGATGTTCACGAAGTGGCACACTGGTTTATTACCCTCCTATATGCACGAGAGAAGTATGTCTGTCTGTGTAAGGCCGATTCACGACCAAACGGATTAAGCGATTTTGATGCGGGGTTTCGTGAAATTACCGCAAAGTTCCGAGTCAACATTTAGGTTATAGTAAACTCCTCCCAAATCCTCTTTCGCCGTCAGCTCGGACTTCCCTAACTACGTTGCCCCGTATACAAGTTCGTAAATAAGTAAAATCCTGATATGCAGAACATCTTTACACATCAAATGAGGTTGGGATTCGATTAGGAAGATAGAACTTTCTTCTACGAATCCAAATATACCGAATCGATTTTTGTGGGTTGAGCCATTCAGTTGTAGTTGACGAAGTCAGATATTCAAAAATTCCTTTCTACTTGCAAAAAAAAAAAGAAGTTTGTTGGCGATCTATTGACAGTCAACTCCTAACGTAATATTACAGTGGAGGATAGTACTTTTACGATAGGATGTCTAGAAACGAACCATGAAGTCTAGAGCCCCCCAGATCAGCTGAGTGAGATCCGAAGCTAAGTTCTTTGCTATTCGAGACTAAAGCAGCGGCGGATCTAATTTCTTTGCTATTCAACCCATGAAGCTGAAATTTGAAATGGAAAACCCTTGGAACATCAAGGTAGAAATTATAAAGTCAGCTGAATGGGCTCTGAAGTTAATTGCTTTGCTATTCTACCTATGAAGCTAAAATTTGAGATGGAAAACCCTTGGGACGTCTAGAAACGGATCATGAAATTTAGTCCCCCCCCCCCCCACCCACCCCTTCCAGATCAACTGAGTGAGATCAAAGTTCTTTGCTATTCACCCTATGAAGCAGGAGTTTGAAATGGACTGTATGGATCCTACCGGCTTTGAGACCCTTTGTAACTTCTTGGAAGAGACGCGTGAAGAGGTGGAACTTCAGTTTCGAGAGAATACCACGCTGTCATCTTCGAAAACTGGCGAAACAGCGAGCCTGGCTGATTGACTATAAGTATGGCCTTGAAAGGTTTTCAGAAGAACTTACTGCAAAAGAGCTTCCAATTCTGTGCTAGATTGTGACTGGTTAGATAAAAATAAAATTCAATTTATAAAGTTTGTTGAACGTTATAGTACTTTATTTCTATTTGAAACTTACAGGAGGGTACCTATTGAAAAACAAGAAAAATTGTTCCCAGAATATAATTCGATGTGGACTGATGCTAATAAAAATTTACTTAATGGCAGGGCGAGTGGTGGTAGTCTATGTGGGAAATTGAAAAAAGAAAAAAAAAAAACGAAAATTTGAGCAGATTAGTTAAGAAAATTAGTTGATGATTTTGATAGAAATAAAAATGAAAATTTTTACTACTATTGTTACTACTGTTACAATTGTATATAAGAGGATTAACTATAATTAATAAAGTAGGTATTACAATAAAATATTTTTGAATCTCGATAATGATATGTAAACCTAACAAATATGTGAAGCAATATTCAATGCCAACAATAAATGAAAATGTTTATAGAGTCAAGTAAACCATAAAATATATTTAAAAATGATGTTTTGTACAAGCAGGTACGTTGTTAACGACTTTTAATAGATAAACCGACTCCAAAGGCAGACGGCCTAACCGGCCATGCCTCAATAGCCTTTTGTTAGCTTAAAATATAGTTATAATATGTAATATGACTAACACTAGGTACTATTAAATTATCTGTTACATATAGTGTTTCTACCGTATGCAGTGTGTTAGCTGCACTTATTTTGTTCAAATATCTAATTTGTTTTGAAAATAAAGGCATTCATTCATTCATTCATTCCAAGTTCTTCCAATGTTTCGCCGAAGCTTAAGGAAAAAGCAAAAGTGGGTCTGGGTCTCCCTAGCGAGGTCAATGAGCAGAGCTCTTTCCGAGGCGTGCGTAGCCGTTATGCAAAAGATGAAAATACAAAAATTGGTGGCGATTTCGGGGTGCAGAAGGTAATGGACGAGTAACTCAATGAACTTCTCATTGAGGGAGAGAGAGAGGGAGAGAGAGAGAGAGAGAGAGAGAGAAAGAGAGAATTTACTGGCGAAAAATGACATTTTTTTACATATAGGTGTATGAAATACATTTTAGCTTATAATATAATAAAATTTCGCACTGCCGCCTACCGGAGAATAATTAAAAATCTCTTATGCTCTCCGGTAGAGTCATCATACAAACCCATCAATAAATTATAATCATACGAGTATGTAAATTAATCAATAAAACATAATCATATAAAAAAAATATCAAGTAATATACAGAAGACAATGCAACTAATAAAGAGAGAGAGAGAAAAAAACTTTTAAGTGAATCTTTAGGATGAATAGGAAGGTGAACTGCCCAAAATCTGTTCAATTAAAGTTTGTTTGAACAATTTACGGTTCGAAAAATTAAAAATATTGATTTTGTGATTGTACAAAAAGGTAACAGCCTGGATATGCGTTGTACGCTTAAAGAGTTCGGTTCTCACCACAGGTAATCTCAAATTTGAACCAGTAGCTATACGAGTCTGACACGCTCTGCTGAAGAATTCCTCACCAACGCCCTTCTTAAAAACATGGAGACAAGCCTCTAAATAAAAAATTTCCTTGACTCTAAGTAACTTCGATTCATTATATAATGCCCTAATGGAATGTCTCTGCGGTTTATTTAACATAATTTTAATTTTGTTTGTTGAATGAGCCGTTTGCAAACATTAAAGACATGTTTTACAGGCTTCTCCCCATACCAGCACTCCATACTTAAGGATAGAATAAGCCAACCCAAAATATGCAATCCTTAGTTGTTTCAACGACAAAAATTTTCTGATAACTTTAAAAACATAAAATAACTTTCTGATCCTACTTACCAGCACCTGAATGAGAATTTTAAAATTAAGTCTTTGGTAAAAATCACACCAAGGTACCTATTTACAATGTTCTCTAAAAGGCAAACTCTGACAAGAACAATGATGTGCATAATTATAGTTATGGAGCCTGATGCTTTCATCGGAGGGGAAATCTCTACCAGTGATAGAAAACCTAACAATTGCGGTTTTATATCTAAACCTAAACCATTCAAATTAAACCAGTGTCTGACTAGAAACAATTCCTTCTGAATTGTATTCACAAGTCTTGAATACTGATGGTCACAAAAATCGACTGCGGTATCATCCGCGAAGCCGAAAATACTACTGCTAAATCTAAGGTTCATCAATTCATTAACGTATAGTAAAAACAATATTGGCCCTAATACTGTTCCCTGTGGTATCCCCATATCCAAAATAACTTCATCACTAATCATGTCGCCAAACCTAACAGTTTGATAACAGAATGATTGAACAGGCACATTGACGCCATAGAGCTTGAACTTCAGTACAATAAATAGGTAAATCTCATTATTTTTACCATTTATTTTTACTTACCTATTACTTCTTTTTGTGATGTAAATAAATAATTTTTAGAGGTAGAGCACTTCCTAGTTGTGTGCCCAATCCTCAGTTCCGTGCGCAGTAGATGTTTTGGCCGATCGACCCTGTTCAGGGAGGAATCGTTAGCGGTCCTGGATGGTTCGAATTGGCCGGGACTTTGCTCCTATTTTCGAGAAGCCTGGCAATAGAGAGAATTTCTTATCTCTGAATTTAATTATTACTATAATTGATATAATGTCTCTCTTCTCGAATCCTCCTCATTGTTTCGTCCTAATGTTCATTTTTTAATATTAAAAAATTGCTTTTTATTTGTAATATTATTCATTAACTAATGTATTAAATATTTGGTTATGTAGGTATTTGATTATTTGATCAAATGTATTTAGTTGTTTGTTGAATTTATTTGTATTTAATTGTTATGTATATATGTATTTGATTATGTGATTGCTAGCCCTTATTACAGCAATGATAAATTATTGACAGTTCTTCCGCTGATGGTCTTAAGACCAAAGCGTCCCATGTTTGTATCTCTCCATCTTGCTGTACTACAGAAAATAAACACGTTTTTCATTCATTCATTCATTCAATAAATAATTTTTTATTTCACTTTTGTTTAACATTTTCATCCTGTTACATCAATGGAATCTGTGTTTCTTGATGGGTAGATGCGATGATAATTTTTATAATGAATGTATAAAAAGACATAATTATTCCATTCGCAAAAGCTATTTAATTTTTTTCATTACACATAGGCAGGTTAAGAATGACAAGGTTCAGAGGCAGCCTCATCAATTGAGTAAACTCTATTGAGTATTTCTATATGAATAATACCCTGCAATTTGAATTGGAGCCTCTTGGGACTGTTGGGTAACAGTGACCGTTCTACCTATGACGCTTTCATTTAAAAGGCAATTTATTCTAGCGAACGTTGCATTTTGAACAACGGGCTTCCCTGGTGGTTTCAAGTAACTGAGTTTCTGACGTCACGAAGTTCTGAAACCTTTTAGGCATTGACATACGTATCAAGTTTCGATAGATAGAAGGATTATTTTTGTTCGATATTTGGGTTCTACACGTATTTCAGAACGTAGAAAGAAAGAACGTAAAATTCCTGTGGGAGGGGAGTTGAAACACATTTTTCCGTAGAAATACGAAGGTTTATTATTAGAATAACAGGAGAGAATAAAAAACATTTAGTCCGGGAAAATAGTACCTGCAGAAAATGGCTTTCAATCGATTTGGAGTCTCGGAACACGATTTTTTCGACTAGTCACCTCTACATTGCCTCCCATAATTTAGAATTGCTGGCTGATAAGAAAGACCGCTCCGCCCTCGTGTGAATAGGTTTATACGAACCTAACAGCTTCCTCAACTCAAACCGTTTTCCGTTGAATAACAATCCGAATTAGATTGCGATGTCATCATCACTTTCCGTAAACATAAGATAAACCCGGTTGAACCGTAAACCGTAGTTTATATCTGATGATTTCTCTCTTTATCAAGGCTAAGAGCATAAAAAAGTTTTTACTGCCGCATCCCGTTTATACTCAGTGAACTAGTTTTGCCTTTGGGCATCATTGAAGAAGAATTCCCAAACCCGTTATCCGAGTCAACCTTGCAATCTCGTCCACGTTAAGTCAACACTTTTTCAAATAGGTATCCATCATAGTAACTTATTGTTTGAAAGAAAAATGTAAAAATGTCCTTTCTTTTGTGAAAAGAAATAATCAAAATCATCTAGGGTGTAATGAACTTAGGCCACCCCAAAGGTGCAATGGGGGCTTAAATCCACACTCGTAGATAGAGAGGGGTGTGACAGTACCATAAGAGATACTACTCGTACTACTATGCTACGTTCGGAGAAGATAATTTTCCGGTTCCCGGATCATAATCTATCGCCAACCATAGCCTTTCAAGAACTTGAGAATTAACGCCTGGCGCCGAAGCGACGGACGCACAGCGCATTCTCTTGGATCTCGCGGGAACTGTCACACTCCCCCCCTTAAAAACATACTTGATTGAAGAGCAAGTATGTAAACTAGGTGGAATAGTTTACTGGTTGAGAACTGATGCTCACTAATAAATAGCTGCATTGGCGATTGAGGATAATAAAAGAGAAATTAAAACAGGATGGATTGTCAATGAATCTTCATTTGAAGTATTCATTAGGTGATCAACCTCCAATGAAAGATTGGAACAATCGAGAATAATATAACTTGCTCAACCAGGAGGGAGCTTCCCACTTTGGGGACTTACGAAAATGGAAACTATGCCCTGGGGAAATAACTTGCTCAACTTTGGAGACTTGCAGTGGAAGATGCCCACTATGGGGACTTATGAAATAGGAAACGATGCCGTGGGTTTGGGAACAATGCCCTTGAAAATTAATTATGTTAAATAGAAATAATATGAGGGGGAAGTTGAGAAATTAATTATCAAGAACCAATGAAAGTATATATGTATCCAAGGGAATGGGTATTCCTTCTGGAAACCCGGGCCATGTTTCTTCTGAAACATTAACGCCCCAAAAATAGTGGATTGGATTACTTGGAGTGAGCCGTACATAATCCTAACCACGCTCTGCTACCATGTAATGAACTTAGGCCACCCCAGAGGTGCAAGGGGGGCCTAAATCCCCACTCATAGATAGAGAGGGGTGTGACAGTACCATAAGAGATACTACTCGTACTAATAGCATATATGCTACGTTCGGAGAAGATAATTTTCCGGTTCCCGGATCATCATCTATCGCCAACCATAGCCTTTCAAGAACGTGAGAATTAACGCCTGGCGCCGAAGCGACGGACACACAGCGCATTCTCTTGGATCTAGCGGGAACTGTCACAAGGGAAATTGGATTTAAAGGGAATTTGACACTCTAACGGCATCCATTTTGCTACCGAGTCTACCTAAAGGTGGCGGAAGCATTGTTTTCACTGTCAGGAGAAAAAAAGTTTGATCTCCACAATCAAAATTTCCACTCGCATTTTACGTTTTAGACAATTTTGAACCTGTTTTAAACCTTTGTTCCTAGTCTGTCTGTCTGTAGTGTCTTTTTGAGTGTGTGTGTTTCTGTCATGTGTCCTCAAATCTTAGTAACAAGCTTATTTCCCACAGTTTTCATCCGATTTGAATGAAATGTTCAGGGAATGTGGGGGCAAGGGTGTGGGCCAATCAGTTTCATTGTTCCAAACTCAATACTTCACTATGCGCATGCGCGAATGTAAATTCTACCAAGCCTCATTTTCTTATGCCCTAGTCGTTTGATTTCGCTTAAATATGGATGATAGTTGGAAGAAGCCGATTTGATTACCTCATATCAATTTCAACATGATTGTATCATTAATACTCGTAGCTTCTGCACATATACGCCAATGGGAAATATTTGTAACGACTTTAATTTCCACAGTCCGCCGTCCGGGCCATAAAAGGCCTAAGAATTGACTTTAAAAAAAAACCCGTTCTTTCGCACATAAACTCCATTTGGGGTCTAGTTGGTCCTAACGTTTAACCATCCCGATCGCTCAACTCGCATAGATGCTATGGGCCAAAAACGGGCGAAAAAGTGTCTTTTTCAAGGCTTTGAGTGTTAGACTTACGCACGCACGCACGCCTGGCACGCTTGGCAGGGGGTCACGGTGGGTGGTGAGGGGGGGGGGGGGGAGCGGGGGTGGAGTGAGAGGAGGCGCCGTGGCACCTTGTGGTGTCTGGGGTGACCAGGGGCGTAGCAGAGGGGTGTAGGAGAATGGATATTTATTACTTTTACGTGTTATACCCATATAATACACCGCGGCACCATGAGGTGGGTACGGCGTTCCTTCGAGGCATGAATATATGTTTTTTTCTAGGTCGTATTTGTGTGTTAATACCAATGCTTTTCCTACGCATATTTAATAACAAATCCTCTCGGCTTTTCGTACGTACTTAGATAATGATATTATTAAAGCAATAACTATTCGAATAGATAGGAGCTCAAATCGAGAAATATAAACATGAGTATACAATTATAGAAGTATAGGTTGTGGCAACTCGAAATAGGACACGCCGAGGAGTCTGGACCGGCCTTATGACGTACGCAAGCCAACTAAAACTACGATCATACTCAATTGAAAAAATAATAAACCTTCGTGAAATAATTTGAAGCGTTTTTTTATTGCATACTGTAAATAACTAAATCGAGTTATGCCTGTTTCATGACAAATCAAAAACTTGAAAGGAAAAAATCATACTCCAAATCTATCTTGTTTGAAATTATCTTAAAAGTTGTTTTTATTTTATTTTAAAGTTAGGGTAGGCAGGAGTTTTGTTACTCCCTTTAGTTCTCCATAAATTTCGTTGAGTTGAGATCAATGGTTGTTCCGATTTGCAATACTTAACATTCTTAATTCTCACAAATTTATAGAAAGGTCAAGTGTTCCTCCCTATTGACACAGTGGTAACGGCGAGCTGAAGGTTCCCCACTGCTCCCGGCAATTCATCTCATCCAACCCCGTTTCTGCATTTATGTCCCACGTAGGTCCTCTAGGGGTAGTTCCCGTGTTTATCCGCCCCTCAAGCAGCTATAGACTGTTCCCATCTTCAATGCCGACATATTGACTATCCGGTAACAAACCTCCATTTTAGTAGAAATAGCCATCAGTGTTTCCCTTCTAGAGTCCCCCCGTTACTCCCTGATTTGATATCGCCAACCACTAGAACCGGCTTACACTATACAGGGTTGTACACATTGAGGTCGCACCACCGACCAACTAATTTCTGATCGAAAGTACCTCCAAGAGATTTATTTTAAACGCTTTGTTTTCGAGTAATTCAATTTTTAAGAGTTTGCTTCCTAGTCTGCAAGGCAGCGGAAGCTTTGTTTTCACTTTCAAAATGAAAAAAGTTCCAGTCATGCAGCATGAGCGAATTTCCATAAATTATCGTATTACATAATGTTGAATTGTTTTGAAATTTGAGCTTTTTGAGTGCAAGGAAATTGTTAACTATTATTTTTATGGCAAAAATGTATTTCTAAATAATAATTTCCAATTCAAATAGAGGTTTAGAATTTTTAGCTTTTTTTGCAGTTTTTATCGATTTTTTAGCAAATTTTAAGTACATTTTTCAGCATAATTTTGTACATACATTTTTGAATGTTCTATTTTATAGTTAATGAACTTCATTTTAGCAATATTATACCAAAAAATATAAATTTAACGATTTTTAGCCGTTTGTAGCCATTTTTAGTGATTTTTTTAGTACATTTTTTGAAATTTGACCAATTTAATGTGCTCAAAAAGTGTTGTCCAACGAACTCATTCTTTTTTTTGAAATGCTTGATTTTTTGGCGAAAGAACGAAGTTTTTATCTCAATTCTATTGAGAGTTATCGTCTGGAATGACACATACATATATATTTATATACATATAAAAAGCGTTAAAATCCAGGAATCATTTCAGAATGCCTCAAAACAGATTTCGATGAAAAAAATTTTCGAAAATTTTTATTTTAAAATTTTTGGAGCCATTGCAATAGCTCTATTTTCTAAGGAAATTCGCTAAAAATATTTATGCTCCGAAATCAAAATTTCCTCTCGCATTTTGCGTTTCATGACCTCCTGAACAAATTCAGTTTTGTGTCCGTCCGTTTGTCTTTCCACATTTCCTTGACTCAGCCATAACTTCCGCAATTTCGATTGGATTTTAATGAAATTTTCAGAAATAGTGTGGGTTTAGTCCTAGATGGTCGTCTATTAGTTTCATCATGATTGAATCTGCGGTACGCTCTGGGTATGCGCGAACTTGATTTTCTTGTTACACTCATAAGTCCGTCGATATTGAAGAGATTTTGGTCAGACTCTCAGGGTTGATGCGGGGAAAGTCCCTTACGACATTCAACATGATTGAATTAGCGGTACGCTGTGCGCAAGCGTGAACGTAATTTTCTTGTTGAAGTCGCGTTGAAGCCACGAGAAAGCTTCAGTGTCATGTCCTTGGCACTGTATTTTTCGTGTATTATATATAATTACTTTAAAACGGCCGTCATTCCCCTTAGAATCACTTTAAACCCAAAAATAAGGACGTCGTTGGAAAGACCGTTCAATTTCCAATCCACCCAATGAAAAACCAATATTTTTTTAGCTGTCTTTGTATGAACAAAGAGGCTAAAAAGCAAATTTGAAAACTCCACAGAATTTGACTTTTTCCCATTTGTCTTTTTTCTCTTAATAAAGACTATTTTGAAATAAACCAAAAGTACTTCACGGGGAAAACTTCCTTAGAATCTTAGCTTTTCAACGGTATAGTAAATTTTACTTTTACTTTGCTAATTAGGGGAGAAAATTATGCTTTTAATATTGAGAAACATGGGTTTTTCAATGAAACCGAGGGTTTTCGTGAAAAATGAACCAATATGAAAAAACAAGTTCGGGGCCATTTTCTCCGTATTTTTTCACGCTAAATCGAATGGTGACACTTGCAGATTTCCCCAAATCAGTTATACTTAACTGAGTTTTACACTTTAACTCAAGAATTTTCAGTGTGTTTGTTATGCTTAATTTTATGTGTTTTTAAGGGTAGAACTAGTTATTTAAAGTGTAAAACTCGGTTACAACAGAGTTGGAGATTCAGCGAGAAAAATTACGTAAATACCGACCCCTAACCCGACCCAAAGCCTCAAGTTAAAAGAAGTCATTTTTTGTCCCAACGCGTCGATTTTATCTTGTGAAACCACTTTTTTCTGCTTACAAACGCAATTGTCTCTCTTAATTAGGAGAGTAAAATTAAACTTGATTATACCGTTCGAAAGCTGAAATTGTGGCACAGTTTTTAGGCTTACCAGCAAAAATTCACGTGTCTAATTTCTAAGACCTATAAGCGTTGAAAAAAAACAAAGATTTTCGAGAATTGACCTATTTCACTTCTTAGGCTGATTTATCCCTTGTTCGATCCCAGCGAAAATTTTTGATTTGCCATCAACGTGATAGAAAATTTTATGATCTTTCCAACGGTTTCCTCAGACTTGATTTTACTCACAAAATTAAGAGAGTTTTAGTGTCATAAGATCGAAAACACTAACAAAATTTTAAAATAAAAATACTCGGTTTTCGGGAATAGTAAAAAAAATCTATTAAAAGTTAGTTGTATAATCGAATCCTGACCGGTGGTGCGACCTTAATGATAAACCATTGATCGGTGTAGAAGGGCCATGTAAACCTTTGAGTGATAATTTGCAGCATATTGCTATTTTCAGTGATTTTTTAAATTTCACCCATTTATTGTACTCAAAATGTGTTGACCTACGAACTTACCCTTTCTTTTGGAAAGTTTGATTTTTTTGGCGACGGAACGGATCTTTTATCTCAATTCCAAAGAGTGATATCAACTTGAAAGATGCATGCATGTATAAATGATTCAATAAATAAATACATGTACTATACGGGAATTTTTTGACTCATTGCAAGTTTTATTTTTCTACGAAAATTGGCTAAAGTTACGGAACTTTGTTCATGTGGTCAAACTGCACGTCTGGAAATTACCTGTTAGTGTTAGCATTGCTAACAAGAGTAGATTAGAAAAACGCTGCAAATTATTACATAATGGGTTATTATTTCTGAATCAGATAGCCAGCTATAGTAACCAGCATGCTCTGGGGCTTTCGCCAGTCTTTTTTCTAGTATCCACCTCTGTTCTCGCGTTACAGGCTGCGCTCCCGATGGGGAGCAAATGGATGGTCGTACAGCCACCCGAGTGGTCTCATTCAATTCACGGAGCTAATTTCTATAGGAATCAAATTAAAACCCTAGGTACACGGGATACCAAAAGCATCTGGGACATATCCCAGTCGATTCTGCGTCCGAAATTACTTGAGTGACGACACCCCACTTACCTATAGCAGAAATATAAGTAAACAGCTATTCATCCAGAGGGTTCAGACTCAAACCTGCCCATGTAATGCAATTTTAATTTAAAAACGATTTGCTTCGAACTATCTGAGAAGATTTTGGGAAGAAGAAGAACAAAGGATTTTAGATGGGCTGGATCAATTATTTTTGTAACATACTAAATTATGATATAATATACTAAATATACAAGTGTGTTGAAGGTAGGTTAAATGTTATATGGGGTAAAAGTAATAAAACATATTATAAAATATATATTATTTCCGTTTCGATACGCCCCGGACGCCTTTCTGCTACTCCACTATGCCCCTAATGCCGTACCCCCCTCAGGTTGGCGCGGCGCATTATATGCGTATAACCCGTAAAAGTAATAAATATCCATTCTCCTACACCCCTCTGCTACGCCCCTGGTCACCCCAGCCGCCACAAGGTGCCGCGGCACCTCCTCTCACTCCACCCCCCGCGCACCCCCCTCCCCCCCCTCCCTCACCATCCACCGTGACCCCCTGCCAAGCGTGCCAGACGTGCGCGCGTGCGTAAGTCTAACAATCAAAGCCTCGAAAAAGTCACTTTTTCGCCCGTTTTTGGCCCCTAGCATCTATGCGAGTAATGCCATCGGGATGGTTAAACGTTAGGACCAACTAGACCCCAAATGGAGTCTATGTGTGAAAGAACGGGTTTTTAAAGTAAATTCTTAGGCCTTTTATGGCCCGGACGGCCAACGGCGAACGGACATTTCAAATTTGGATTCTACGCACCTTGAAACGTAAAGTGGCAAAGTTTGAGGAGGGGTTATAAAAATTGTTTGCTACATGATCACATAGGCTTATCATTGGAAATAATAAACCAAAGTCGCTTTTATTGTGGAACTCGACTTGATTTTTGAAGTCATTAGAGAGTTTTTGTTCTTCCCGTAGTTTTCTACCCGTGTACGGGAAGAGACTGAAATACCAACTGCGCATGCGCGAATCTTCACGTCAACGTGTAGAACTACGCGTGTACGGGAAAAAGGCCTATCTACACGTGCGCGGGAAAATGCATTTGTAGGAATCTCGGCCTATGGGTAGTCATCATAGCCTGACGCAAAGATAACAACAGTTGCCGGTAACCACAGTGTGACCAAGGTAACCGCAGTTACCAGCAAACAACCACAGTGTGATTCGGTCAACAAGCCGAGAGGTTATAGTGAAGTCCTCCGCTACAAAATTCATTCATTTAAAGTAAGCAATAAATTTATTTATAATTCATGTATTTATAAATAATTATAAAGAAATTAATTATTTTTATGAAATGTAGTTTAAGTGAACGAACTTCGTTTTCACGTTAGCGTGACGTTAGCGTTTGGTTTTTCGCGTATACGTGTAAAAATACGCGAAAAAATCACGTG
This sequence comes from Adelphocoris suturalis, assembly GCA_030762985.1. Taxonomy (NCBI): domain Eukaryota; kingdom Metazoa; phylum Arthropoda; class Insecta; order Hemiptera; family Miridae; genus Adelphocoris; species Adelphocoris suturalis. Next base: position 12,403,687 of record CM061046.1, read on the forward strand.
AAGAGCTAGCATCTCCAGCTGCTTGCTCTAGATGCTGCTCTACGCGTCAACGGGAGAAAATCTTACGGGAAGAACAAAAACTCTCTATTAAAAACGGACCATGAAATAGAATTTCGGCAAGTTTTATCCCTCCAAGAACAATGATATTTCATATTTCTAAACAATGAGATCAGGATGATGAACGTAGGTTGATGAGCTTCGAGGCTCATAACTTTCTTCAGAATTATAGGCAACATCGTCAGGTTCTCGGCGGCAAGAAGTTATTCAAATTTTCACGGAGGTTCAGTAAAAACAATAACTTTTATCGAAAGTTTACTAAGCGGATAACTTCGCCTGATTGCTTGAATACACTTAAAGAATATGAAACTCTCAGGTCCCATCTTTCAAAGGGCACGACGAAACTTCGAGGTGTTCTCCTAAAGCCATAAGCACCACAAGCTAGAGTTCTTTTGGAAAGAATCAATCTATATTTTATCATCGCTATTAACTATTAATTCTTCTAATAAGATTTTACCTATCTATTTGATAAGATCGTCAATTTGGAAACTTAAACAGGTGTTTGAACTACTTGGCTTGGAAATCGCACATAATTTACGAACCAATTACCTAAAATATCAATCATTTTTCATATAAACACTTATTATAGAAAGATTAATAATTTAACAATTGATTTAAGAGCTCCTAATTTCTGCAGTTACCATAAAGCATTATTGCCACTCAATCAACCACAATTTTGTTGAATTTAGTTGCTTGCACTGACAAAACTACAGATATTTGCTATTGTCGATAGCAACCTCTTTAAATTCTGTTAAAAAAAAAACTCGGCGCTCCGTGTTTCGTCAGCCCCTGGGCCCCCCCGGTTACCTCTACTTACATACTTCGAATGAAATTATTGTAACATAGAATGTGTTACACATTCACAAGAATGTCTCACTTCTTTCACATAAAGCCGTGAAACCCGCATATAAGAATGACTCAGATTTTACGGTGTATCTTATCACTAAATGTCAAGTCGTTTTATTTATTTATCTCCAGCGCATCGACTCACCACCAGCTCAATGAAATCATCAGAAATTAACAAGAAGTTGCAATCATGTTCACAATATCAATTACTGAGAATGATTACCCGTATGTAAACAATTATTCAAATAACCATGCTCATAACTCAGCTTGTTGGCCACGCATTGCGCAGCACTTAACATAATATGGTTGGATAAATCGAGAGCTTTCGAACGAATGGTCAACGAATTTTGTGGGATGAAAAATAACGAAGTACCATTCCCTTAGCAACGAGCAGAAATCATCAGAAATTGTTGCAACTCATTTTCGTTTGATTTCGTTTGGGGATGCCAAGGCTAAAACACATTCTGTGTTAAAAATGAGGCCGTTATTTGAAATGTTACTCAATGTAGTAATGTTTTGATATTTTATGTCTTTACTTTGGCGCATAAACGAAATAAGCGTTAACAAAAAGGTTGGTTTTCTTATGATTTCCGCTCACAACCGCGTCGTTGCTAGGGAAATGGTACTTCGCGGTTTTTCATCCTACAAAATTCGTTGACCATTTGTTCTAAAGCTCTCGATTTATCCAACCATATTATGTTAACTACTGCGAAGTGCGTGGCCAACAAGCTGAGTTATGAGGATGGTTATTTGAATAATTGTTTACACTCAGGTGATCATTCTTAATAATTGATATTGTGAACATGATTGCAACCGCTTGTTAATTTCTGATGATTTCATTGTGCTGGTGTTTCGATGATTTGATTCATAGCAGGTGATCCGAATATTGCGAGAACGGTTTGATATGTGAAGCGGTGGTTAAATCATTTTAATAGGTAATTTCTATACTTTACACTGTAGGAAGCTGTGATTTCGTATGTAGCCTCTTTTTGGACATTTACTTGACAATGTCCAGGGTCCGGATCAGCTGAGTGGCTCTTAAAGCTATTTTCTATGCTTTACACTCTAAGAAGCTGTAATTTCGTATGTAGCCTTTTTAGGACATTTACTTGACGATGCCCAGGGTCCGGATCAGATGAGTGATCTTAAAGCTAATTTCTATACTTTACACTCTAGGAAGCTGTAATTTCGTATGTAGCCTCTATAGGACATTTACTTGACGATGCCCAGGGTCCGGATCAGATGAGTGGCTCTTAGAGCTTGCATGCAGGTCTGCAACACATACGAGTCTGCAACTAAAGACATAAAATGTCCCAATGTGTTGCAGACTCGTATGCAAGCGTTTCTTTACCGTCCTTTTATAATACAGCAAGAGTTAGATTGGATAAGATCCAGAATTTTCCTCGAACCTTAGAGACAAATAAACGGAGATATAGGTACAGTTAACATGTCCAAAGACTTTTCTTCGGACTCTTTCATTACAAAAATAATGTTTGTTATTTTAACACTCAAACATGGTGAGAGTAGAAGTCATAGAACAACAATTTTTTCACAAAGAATCACGACTGTTAAGTGATATCAAGGATATGTGTTTTGATTTTCCGAGTCTTAGAAATATAGGGAGTTTAATTCCATTGCAAATTCAGCTACGGGTATTCCTCTCGCCCGGTCATAAAATTCAGTAGATTTAGCAGATTTTTGTTTAATTGTTCGTAAAAAAACAACCAATTGTTATTGTTGTTTGTGTGTAAAACTAAATTTTGTTCAAATTGTACTGACAGTTGTGGCCATTTCGTGTTCAGAAGTTACATAATTTTGATAGTGTGACATAGTGTAGTCAGAAGCATGTGTATTATATTTAGGTATGCATATTATATGGCAAGTATATTATAGGTATGTTAACTATATTTTGTAATCGGTCGTCCTCTTTGCAGATGGTTAACTACTTTTTTAGTTGAATAGGGATGAAGAAACTGTAATGTGTTAGAAGTTCGAGGTCCTGATCTGATCTATGAAACTGTTTTTAGCGCTGTTTCGCAGCACCTAACTATAGGGATCAAGGGGATGGTAGCTTCTAAGATCGATCGATCGATCATTTAACTTTGATGGATTGGTCGCAAAATTTAGGTACAGATCACTTGAGATCGGAATGTAAGAGTTCGGTTGTCTAGACAGAAGGTCACTAAGATCGTTAGGATATGTCATGAGATCGGGAATTCAGGGAACTATTTCAACCAAGATCGATGAACCACCTCAATTAAATAATCTAATCTTAACCTTAACCACCTCAATGCTGCTGTCATCCTGTGATTACGAGGCGAGCCTTCGCCGTTCACAGATGTATTCAGTAGAAGACAAGATCTCTCAGACTCCCACCACTTCAACTTTCCATGGGAAGGGCTGGAAGTGAGGTCTCTATGAGGGATTCAGAGCTTTAGTTTGTGTCTTGCGATAGCACAGAGTCAGCCGTTTTCTCATAGGACTCTCCTGTGACCCTGAGGGTGTTTTAAGACATCAATATTTAATTTCGGCATGAATGATCGTAGTGTGCGGGGGTGGGATCGAGTTTTTGGTAACGCATTCGGCTGGTTAAAATCAATACAGTGTCTATCTGAGCGTAACCCGTTTCTGCAAATGGTCCGCGGGTCCTTAAATGTGGACTGCGTTCGGAAAATGCGGTAATGCAGTAGAGAGCCTGTTTGTCCGAATCACAGCAAGCCAATGTGCCAACTCCTGCCTCATCATTTTATTTGATTTCCACTCAATCAGTAGCGTTTTATACTCAAATCCATACCCCAATACCCAAGTTCCATACCCGAGTCTCTAGAAGAATGGAACAAATACACGATACGCAAGATTCTATGAAAGTAACCAATATCAATTGAGAGTTGCCCATGGGTGCGAAAACGTATTTTAACTATTTTTAAATAGAAGAAGATTCCATTAAAAGAATTTGATCATCAACCGCACTCTCCTACTGTGAGTAGTTTTATTTGCATGAATACCACTGTTAGCCTGTAATGATCGGTCGACGCCCCTTCCGAAAGGTGTCTTTGGATTTTATAAACGGTAATATATTTATTTTTGATATTGGATAGGTAGTTATAAAATCTTCCGTATTTCTTTTTGACATTTTCATGCCTTTGCTTTGGCACATAAACTGAAAAATCGTCACGAAAACTTGCTCACGCGATACCAATAAATAAAATAGACTCACTGTGTTGCGTAGAGAACAATCAACTGTTTTCTTTATGTCTTTGCTATGGCACATAAACTAAAAAAACGTCACGGAAAATTTCTCACGAAAATATTTTGATGATTTCCGCTTACAACCGAGTCGTTGCTAGGGAAATGGTACTTCGTCGTTTTCCATCCCACAAAATTCGTTGACCATTCGTTCGAAAGCTCTCGATTTATCCAACCATGTTATTTTAACTACTGCGAAGTGCGTGGCCAACAAGCTGAGTTATGAGCAAGGTTATTTGAATAATAGTGTACACTCAGGTGATCATTCTCAATAATTGATATTGTGAACATTATTGCCACCGCTTGTTAATTTCTGATGATTTCTTTGAGCTGGTGTTTCGATGATTTGATTCATAGCAGGTGATCCAAATATTGCGGGAACGGTTTGATTTGTGAAGCGGTGGTTAAATAATTTTAATAGGTAATTTATATGCTTTGCACTCTAGGAAGCTTTAATTTCGTATGTAGTCTCTTCAGCCCTTTACGTGACGATGCCCAGGGTCCGGTTCAGCTGAATGGCTCTTAGAGCTTGCATACGAGTCTGCAGGGGGGTAGGTGATGTAGCCTGGCTCGAATTCAATAAAGTACCCACGGGTGTCGGAACAATGAGTCAACACGATCGCGAATTCAATTAAGTACCCACGGGTGGGCGGTTTCTCTTATGGCCCATTTAATTGATCTGTACGCCCCGCCGGCCGTGCAATGCACGGGTGAGATCTGCCTAGTAATAAATACAATAAGAAAACACACATGAAAATGTCCCAATGTGTTACAGACTCGTATGCATGCATTTCTTTGAGTCACTTTACTTTAAAAAGAGATAGCAGGTTCTTCAAATAACACAGAATAATTTTCCTTTTTTTCTAGTTTCTTTCGATTTTTCTAATTTTCTAGAAGAGGAAGAGAGGCTCTTTCATCGAACACCAGATTCCTACACGTCTTGCGAGTTCCCCTAAGTCGCAAGGCAATAGCGCGTATAACCGCAAATTGCAATTTCACCCACGCCCACCCAAGTGTTTGTGAAAGGGGTCGGTCCCATTTTGCTGCCAGTGTATTCGTCACACGTTTCATGAATGCGTCGAATTCCTTATATTATGGGTGGCTCGCGCGATACAATGAGAGGGGTGTAAAGCAGGGGTCTCCAAACTACGGCCCGCGGGCCGGTTACGACCCGTGGAGCTTTTTGAACCGTCGTATCATTTTCACCCTAGAACTTCCACAACTGTAATTTCTTCGAAGTGTAGGTATCACTACCGCAGGGTGAGCGGTTGAGGAGGAGAGTAGTCTGAATCTCACAAATCTGTTATTGAGGCAGGATCAGAAAAACTAATGGCCATTCACGGTATTATTCACCAGCAAGCTTTATGCGGAAAAAGTGTCAATGCCATGAGACTGAAGTCATGACCCTCAAGTCTTTATTTTCTAACTCCCATGTTTCATTTCAGTAGATTTTCATTTTCATTTCCCCCTCCCCTTTTTGTTTTCTTTTCTCTTTAATTCTTCATCTTTTATTCCTCATGTCAGTTAGATTCACGTTCCCTTGTTTAGAATGACATATTATTTATAAAATGTAATTGGGCTTGCCCGTATTAAATAAATAAATAAATAAATGACTGTCGAAGTGCAGATAGTGAATTTCATTTGAAAGAATGCACTGAACCACCGACAGTTTAAGGTATTCCTTGCTGAAATGAACAGCCTGTATCCAGATGTACCTCATCATAGTGAATTTCGTTGGCTAAGTAGGGGGAATGTGAGCTGGTCTACTTCTAGAAGGTTGGATGGTGCCTAAACGTCTTACACCTATAACTTCTTAATCCTCAAGAATGCAATTTAATTCCGTTCTAAAAATGTCCATCACCTTCCTCTTGAGAATATTCATGTTTTCTTTCCCTTCTAGAACGTTATGAAGAATAAGATCGTCGTGAGTAAGAAGGTCGTTAGTGAGTCTTTGATTAGCCTCGAGGTTAGTGTTCCTAGACATATTTCCCTGCTGATAAAGCTGATAAATTTTAATATTTAGGTGATTTTTTTCGGTATGAAACAGTACTGTGATATTAGGTTTCAAGTTAGGTGTTCTGTGGAAAAAGATGGAAAGAGAAAAATACAGTTGAATGTTACGAAGGCGGGGAAGGAGTTGTTTATTGAAGTTATGGTGAAGGGGGAAGAAGTGACAGAAAATACGTGGCAGACGCACTGATAGCGAAATACAAGGATCGAAGTTGGGCGGAAGTCTCCCCATGCAATTTTAATTAACGCGCGAAATGAACAATTAAGAATAACCACTAGAATTATAATCAAACAGTGCGTGCGTGTCATTCCAGACGATAACTCTCCTTAGAATTGAGATAAAAATTCAGTTCTTGCGACAAAAAATCAAGCTCTCCGAACAAAAGGATGAGTTCTTTGGCCAGGACTTTTTGAGCTCATTAAATTAGTCAACTTTCAAAAATGTCCTCAAAAAATCACTAAAAATTGCTTTAAACGGCTAAAAATCATTAAATTTATATTTTCTGACAGATTATTGCTCAAATAAAGTTTATTTACTGTATGAAGAACATTGAAAAATTAATGTATAAAATTATGCTGAAAAATGTACTTAAAATTCATTAAAATTTGCTTTAAAAAAGTCCAGTGATGCAGCATGGCCCCGAGCGAATTTTTGAAGAAATCTTCAACATTTCAGCCGCTATTGATCGTGTAGAGAAATTTTAGTTTATGATTTGGAATCAAATTATTAAAAATAATTAGGAGGTACTCATACTTTATTATTATTAAACTAATCTTGTTGGTTTAAAGACAAATGTAGGTAAATATTCATAGATTTCGATTGAGAGAGGCCTTGAGATTAACGTTACTGACGGCCGAGCGGAGCGAGGCCTTGGGTCTGCGTGCTAGTACGTACATAAATAGAACTTCTTCATAGTTTCATGGCTGATATTTTCTAAGCCACAGTCAGTATTTAAGCTAAATCAAGTCCTAAAACAGTTGAGCGTAAAACATTAAAGAGAGCGACCGAGAGAATCGGAGGACGGAATATTTCACAGAGTAAACTCATCAGTTGTGATTACTTTTTTTTTTTCAACAAACACCTACTACCTACGTTTTAAACAGCATGGTTCTAGGATTGGTTATACAGGGTTACTTCCATAAGAGTAGTTCAATCTGAATTTGGACAAGTTTCATGCAAATATTACCGATTTTTACAACTAGCGAACGGCATTATTCCGATTTTTGACTGATTTTTCAAATTTGAAATTTTTGAAAACTTGATACATATTCTTATAAGAAATTTTACGCTGATTCCGAATATACCTACCACATTTTAGTATGCTGAACAAATTATTTCGCACAACAAATCGCAAAAAAACAGGGTATTTTGAAATTTTTGACTATTTGAAAATTGCAACCCGAAGATGTAATCCGATCATATTGGCCAACGAACTTGAACTTTCGTTTTGTGTCCTTAACATTTTAAAATTTGTTTGAAGTTTCTAGCACAATTCTACGGACAGTTATCGTCTGGAATGACACATACATATATACATACATACATAAAAAAATGAGTTAAACTTTAGAATATGATTCAGAATAGCCTGAAACGGATTTATGCATAAATTTTTTTCAAAAATTCACATTCTACAAATTTTCAGGCGAGAGCAATAGCTTAATCTTCTTCAAAATTCGCTAAAACTCGATTAAAACCGTAAAAAATCTAAAAATTCAAAACCTTTATTTGAATAGGCAATTATTATTGTTGACGTTTTTTTTTCCATCAAATTAATAGTCAACAATTTTCTTGCACTGAAAAAGTTCAAATTTCAAAACAACATTATACAATACGATAACTTACGAAAATTCGCTCATGCGATCGTGCTGCTCGACTGTTTTTAGTTCAAGAAAGTTGTTTTTGGTTCATTTCTTCAATTATGAACCTTTGTATCGATCAAGAAAAAAACATTTAAATCCCCCCCCCCTTCAAAATTCAAAATTTACAAGTTTAGGTACCTACGTTTTAAATAAGATACCTACTATTTTCCGAATCCAAAAACTCTGCAAATATTACACCTATAGGTAAACTCGGAAGGAAAATTATGAAAGGCCAAAAACATTAATTTTGGCGCCTTATTTTAGCTTATGTAGAATCGATCTACCATTACATATTTGGCATAAGGTCTCTAGGGGCATGCCTTCCCCAGAATATGCAAAGAAAATTAAGTTTGGGCCGACAGCGTGAGATCGGAAAGGGGCCAATGTTGGGTCAAAGACTTTGTTACTTATCTCGGCGAGTTGCAATCGTTTATTGAAGATTTAGCAAAGCGAGATTAGCGTCTCGCTGGATCAGTAGTGATTTGTGGCAAAGCTTTGCGTTCTATTTCAAGAGAAAATGTTCATTGTAACAAACACAAATTCTGTTGAATGTTTTTGCCGAATGACGGGGGGGGGGACAAAAACCGACATAAAACCCAACGGTTTAGTTGTTTGTGTCTGAGAGGTTAATGCCTCCAATTGAGATAGCTTTTAGCTTAGCGGAAATTCAATCGACTGAAACTTATAGATGCCCTCAACGTGGGAGGGTTTCGTTTCTATTTGTTACTGCACCTTCAATTACAATATTGTTTTAGTATGGTCCAACAAAGTAGAGTAACAAATGAGAATACGAGTTTTCGAGCTCCGTCTTTGTAAAACATCTAGAAAAATAACAGTGTGTTGCAAGAATAGAGGAAATACATTGTCTGTGGTTTACACCCATAAAATACAAGTTTGGGGCCGGTTTATACGTATTTTTTCACGCTGAATCGAATGATAACATTTGAAAATCTCTCCAACTCCTTGATAACTGAGTTTTTCACGTTATTTAACTAGTTTTTTTCCTAAAAATACTTACAGTTGAGCATAATAAACAAACTAAAAATTTGTGAGTTCAAGTGTAGAACTCGATTATATCGAAGTTGGAGAGATCTACAAGTATTGCCATTCGATTCAGCTTGAAAAAAATACGTAGAAACTGGCCTCAAACTCGTATTTCCTTGGGGGGGTCATTTTTCACAAAAACAATTGTTACGTGGAAAGATTTCAAGATCTCGATTTTTGAATATTTCAGCTCTTAGGTTCTACCCTTTAGTGTGGATCGAACGCGATGCCGATGTTACTGGCACATCCCCGGCCGATAAATGATTTTTAAGTCGAATTTGTTGAAGTTTGGTCCAACTTTTTTTGAGAAAAGCTTTGGACGTCATTACTCGCCATATCTTCTGCTTCATCATCCGTAGTGGCTTACGTGAATTTCGCATCTCCGACCTTTACTCATTGTCATATTTAAAACTCCAAACTATCTCGATTAAGCCGGACGGATTTTTTTAAATTCGAATTTTGGACTCTACGCATCTTGGAACGTAAACCTACAAATTTAGAGGGGGGTGTTCTAGTAGCTGACTCCAATGTATACCATGTGTCTCTAGCCGTTGCTAGGATACAACTATTGTATTGTATTTGGGACTTGATTTGAAAGTTTAGTTTTGATTTGAATAAGAGTTGAATTGAAAATAATCGTTTTATCATTTCTACTATTATAAAACATGGTGGCAGCTTAATCGAAATAGTTTGGAGTTTTAAATACGACAATGGGTAAAGGTCGGAGATGCGAAATTCACGTAAGCCACTACGGATGATGAAGCAGAAGATATGGCGAGTAATGACGACGTTCCTCGACGAAGTTCCTCAGATACAAGCAAGGCGGTGATACAGCTGAAAAGTTTATAACCGATTTACGTATCCTTGCAAAAAACTGCGAGAGGGGAGAACTTCACGACGAGATGGTGTTGTTAGTGCTTATCATAGGCATGAGGGACGTTACGGTAAGTGACAGACTTCAGCTGGACTCTCAGCTCACACTCGTAAAGGCTACGACGGCCTTGCGGCAACATGAAGACCATCAGCGGCAAAAATGGAGCTTTAGTGAGAATTTGTTTCTGCCATTAATGAAAAACCATGGAAAAGAACCATCGTTCCAGTAGGGGAAAGGAGAAAACGGGAGAAAGATGGTGTTGAGATAAGGAATGAAAAAAGTGCAATAGATGCGGCTATAATGGACACGAGAGTCTATCTGAATGCCCTGCGCGGAGAGCCGAATGCGACGAATGTACTGAAATAGGGCATTTTATTCGATGCTGTCCGTCCCGACGGAGGGTTATGAGACAGGTTCAGCCAAGGATACTAGACTGAGATCTTAGTCTAGTATCCTTGGGTTGAGCATTCTGATTCGGATAGCGAGTCTGCGTATGTACCGGAAATCTTTGTAAGGGACGTAAGCACTGGGGTAGAGTTGGGATTATTCTAATAAAAATTTAGTTGAACTAAAGTTGAAACTAAAAGCTGATAAGTTTTCAGTTTCAAAATTGAAACTAAAAACTAATTTAGTGTTTAGTTCGACTTTTGAAACTAATTTTTGGAACTAAATTAGTTTTAGTTTTGTCACTGTCAAGAAAGCTTTTATTTTAATCTTCTGACCCGCGACCTCTCAGAGAGATAACGAGACAGGACGAGGGGGGATTTGTCACCTGACGATTCTCAGGGCAATCAGGGCTTTCCTTTTTTTGTGTCTACCTCGCGATTGTGACGATCAGACCTCGTGTCACATCTTTCCAGACGTTTATAATAATTTTCCCTCGTGGCAACTACCCCCCGATACCTTTGGATTACCGAGGGGAGATTTTTCCTTTTACAATTGATTCTCAGTATCGGGAAGGACTGCATCCCCCTCTTCTCTATCATTTTTCAAGAAGGAAACTACTTTTATTTTCCCCCTTCTTTGTTAGGTAGGATCCCTAACTTTTATTTTGGGAATAAACTACCCAAAAGGAATTTCATGGGTATTTTCATTCATTTTCCCCAAACCTTATTTGTAGAGCACCTTACAGTTTCAACTGTTGAAACTAAAACTAATTTAGTTCCAAAAGTTAGTTTCGAAGTTGCGAATAAAAACTAAAGTAGTTTCACCTTCTATTCGTAGTTTCGGAACTAAAAATTAAACCAACTGTTTTTTCCTCGCTATAAAAAAATATCTATATAAAAATTTCTATAAATAAATTTCTCTCTATAAAAAACATTGTTTTTATGGAAATTTGTAAGGCTATGACGTATAATTTTACAGCAGACCTGTTTTGAGTTTATAAAAAATCTTTGCATTATGTCGTTTTCCATTGTCTCAGGACTCTTCTGTTCAGTATTCCATTTTTCGAACAGTTTTGTCAATCCAATAAAATATTCATTGTTTCCCTCCAGACGTAATGAATGACACCTCATCACCCTCAATTCTTCTATACGTTTCTGAAAACGTTTGATGTTCAACTCAAAATGGTGGGGAGGGGAGCAAACTTGAATCTATTTTCTACGGCCCTGAAAAAGGAACTTGTTCGCACCCAGCACCCATATTTCGTTGAAACACACAAAAACACACATCCCTTTCAAATCAGTAAAAAAACGCGAAATTTAGTTTCATTTTAGCGAATTTTTGAAGAAAATTAAGCTATTGCTCTCGCCTCAAAATTTGTAGAATGTGAATTTTCGAAAAATTTTTATCAGAAATCCGTTTCAGGCTATTCTGAATCATATTCTAAGTTTAACGCATTTTTTTATGTATGTATGTATGTATGTATGTATGTATGTATGTGTCATTCCAGACGATAACTGTCCGTAGAATTGTGCTAGAAACTTCAAACAAATTTTAAAATGTTAAGGACACAAAACGAAAGTTCAAGTTCGTTGGCCAGCATGATCAGATCAGAGCATGATCAGATTACTTCTTCGGGTTGAAATTTTCAAAAATGTAGTCAAAAATTTCAAAATAGCCTGTTTTTTGCGATTTGTTGTGCGAAATAATTTTTTCAGCATACTAACATGTGGTATATTCGGAATCAGCGTAAAATTTCCTATAAGAATATGTATCAAGTTTCCAAAAATTTAAAAGTTGAAAAATCAGTCAAAAATCGAAATAATGCCGTTCGCTAGTTGTAAAAATCGGTAATATTTGCATGAAACATTGTCCAAATTCAGATTGAACTACTCTTATGGAAGTATCCCTGTATAACCAATCCTAGAACCATGCTGTTTAAAACGTAGGTAGTAAGTGCTTGTTAAAAAAAAAAAAAAAAAAAAAAAAAAAAAAATGTAATCACAACTGATGAGTTTACTCTGTGAAATATTCCGTCCTCCGATTCTCTCGGTCGCTCTCTTTAATGTTTTACGCTCAACTGTTTTAGGACTTGATGTAGCTTTAATACTGACTGTGGCTTAGAAAATATCAGCCATGAAATTATGAAGAAGTTCTATTTATGTACGTACTAGCACGCAGACCCAAAATCATAAACTAAAATTTCTTTACACGATAAATAGCGACTGAAATGTCGAAGATTTCTTCAAAAATTCGCTCATGGGGTCATGCTGCATGACTAGACTTTTAGTTCCGAAACTGCGAATAAAAGATGAAACTACTTTAGTTTTTATTCGCAACTTCGAAACTAACTTTTGGAACTAAATTGGTTTTAGTTTCAACAGCTGAAACTAAAGCTAATTTAGTTCCAAAAGTTAGTTCCGAAAGTCGAACTGAAACTAATAGTTTCAGTTTTTAGTTCTAGTTCGGAACTAATTTAGTTTTAGTTTCAGAACTAATTTTTGCCCAACTCAGCACTGGGGACCGAGTCAGGAACTAAAAGTTAGCTGCGGAGATCATGACTTGGGGTTCTTGACTTTCAAGCTATATATGGCCGCAGACGTTACATGGTTCCAGTTGATTCCATTAGGGCTTCCCTTCAGTCCCTTCCTCTATAGAAATCCGCCTCCAAAGTTTTCATAGCGAAAAAAATTGACCGTCTCACCATTCTAGGTACACTGGAACTGAGGCTAGAGACACATGTTCATTGGAGTCAGCTACTACAACATAATAAATTTTTTTTATCATTTAATAATGATTCGACGTTGCGATGGACGTTTCCATTTGTTTTCGTCACGTCACGGTGGGGTTTTCTATTGATTTTCAAGTACAACCAATCCGTTACTAGGGAAGTGTAACTCCCTTAGTTTTCATAGCAGGAAAACCGTTAGCCACTTTTTGGAATGCTCTCATTTTATTAAATATGGTATTATATTATAGGGTGGAGCATGTAAATCATACGTTAGTAAAGTGCAACGTATGCAAAATCAGTTAATTAAAATTATTCTAGGTAAAACTTCAAGGTACCCTTCTGCTAAACTATTCAAATATTTTGATGTTAAAACTATTAAACAAATTTTCTTTATTTCATTCTTGCATTCATGTATGTAATACTGGAATCTGTGAGGAACATGTTTCTACATTTCTAAGCACAAGAAACTACTCTAATTCGGGAATAGTTTTGCCAAGAGCTCATACAGAGTTCTACAAGAGAAGTGCATATGTTCGTGTTTTAAAACTTCTGTTTGATAATAATATTAATTTAACATAACTACTTTCATAGTTTTTCGAGTTTTCAGAAGGTAGTAAAATTGTACATTTAAGTTCAGTTAGCCTTCTTTTCAGTGACTTTTTGTTTTTCGTGGAAATTTATTTCGAATTCGGTGTTTTACTGCTTTTATTTTTATTTTTTCTTCCAAAAATAAGGCTTTCGAGAGTTTTTGTTATTTAGTCTTAACGTATGACGACTATGCTTGGATTTGCGACTCCACCAGATAGCACAACTTCTTAGGAACTTATTTTCTGGTGGGCGTCTGTTGTTTTCGTATTTACCTATAAGTCGTACTGTCGACAATTTTCAGTATAATTTTGGATTTGAATAATTGAAGCATTTCGTATTTTTATTTGTATAAATGTAGATCACATGTATTATTTTGATACCAATAAATGAATAAATAAATATCACAGCATCTGATAATCCCTAAGCCTTTGTAGTGTCAACGAAAGCTGATTTATTACGCTCAGTTATAAACTAATATTACTAAGTAACCATAATGAACTAATAATGTGTAAAATTAATCATTATTAAATGATCTGGCTGTAGAACCGTAGGTCTACCGTCCGTTTTTTGATATTTTATGTCTTTGCTATGGCACATAAACTAAAAAAACGTCACGGAAAATTTCTCACAAAAATATTTTGATGATTTCCGCTTACAACCGAGTCGTTGCTAGGGAAATGGTGCTTCGTCGTTTTTCATCCCACAAAATTCGTTGACCATTCGTTCGAAAGCTCTCGATTTATCCAACCATATTATGTTAACTACTGCGAAGTGCGTGGCCAAAAAGCTGAGTTATGAGCATGGTTATATGAATAATTGTTTACACACAGGTGATCATTCTCAATAATTGATATTGTGAACATGATTGCAACCGCTTGTTAATTTCTGATGATTTCATTGAGCTGGTGTTTCGATGATTTGATTCATACCAGGTGATCCGAATATTGCGAGAACGGTTTGATTTGTGAAGATGTGGTTAAATCGTTTAATAGGTAATCATTTTAATAGACAGGTCTGCAACACATAGAAGTCTGCAACTAAAGACATAAAATGTCCCAATGTGTTGCAGACTCGTATGCAAGCGTTAAACTGATGATTATCGAACAGACAAGCGTATCGTATGATTGTCGAATACAATTTTATTTACAAGATATTTGTACAAGTAAATTTTACTTATGAATCACTAAAAAAAAGTTCCAGTTATGCAGCATGATCGTATAAGCAAATTTTCGTACATTGACATATTATATTACATTGTTTAGAAAATTCAGGACTTTGATTTCATTGAGCTGGTGTTTCGATGATTTGATTCATAGCAGGTGATACAAATATTGCGAGAACGGTTTGATTTGTGAAGCGGTGGTTAAATCATTTTAATAGGTAATTTCTATGCTTTACACTCTAGGAAGCTGTAATTTCGTATGTAGCCTCTTTAAGCCTGGTGTGTGAACACTAGCGGTGAGACTCGACTGAATATCCCTCGTCAATTAATATTTTCCCATGTGGACGGGGAGCGGAAAAATAAGGTGGCGTTGTATCATCACAAGTTTTATTTTGGAGAGCAGAAATTCTCGGAACCAACGGAATTAATTTTGAAATGATGGGAAATACCAGCAGGTAGTTACATGCTGTTCTCACACGCCATTTGCATTTGCCTTTTGCGTCCAAAGTCTGGAATTTACATGTTTATTCTAGTTGGACGCGTAAACTATGAAAATTCTCAGTTTTGCCTGGTGTACACGTCTATAGGTGATATTCTCGAGACTTAGCGCACTAGCGCACCCTTACATCGAGGCTAGGCAAAGTCGAAGTTATTTCACCTTGTTGTCATGGTGACGAGTAAACTATGCGAACATGCGCCATTTGTAGACACGGCTGGACATACTGCATTTACATAGTCTTACCTAGTTCCTAGTCAATATTTTCATCAAGTATTTGTAATATGCAAGGCAAAAAATTGTATGCAAGTAACATCAAGTTATTACCAAGTGATAACCTCAATTGCTACGAACGCAAGATTAATCTGTAAGGTCGAGATCCATATATGAAATGTGGGTTGGGGAGTTGACATTGAAGTAATAGATGTTCCAGACATCAGCCGCGAAGATGTTGTGGATTACCTATCTAGTTTTCAGAATTTTCGAATCAATTAGAGTCCTTTCTTTGGTAAATCTTTTGAGTACTGTGAAAGTGCTCATGTGAAAGGACGTTCCATGTGAGCTCTGCTAGACGGGAATATTAGGTAAGATCGTATGTGCAAAGGTAAGTAGGTACTAGAGGGAAGGTATAATTACATACTTTCCGCATATTATTACTTATACATTTGCGTAACCGCAAAACTCGCTTAATAACTGCACTGCCAATGCTGTTTATATGAAATCTTACCTTCAGAAGAATGCATACATTTCAAGGTGTTTTTCCTTACAGCTGGTTTTTAATTCATGTTGCATATTTTCTGATTCGATATTTGACAAACTTGCTAATCTGCAGTTGTATTCGTCGACAATTTTGTTTAGGCACTTTTAACCAACAGCGAATCAGGTAGGATGTGCGTACCTACCTACCTAAGTAGTTTCGTTTCTTGATGTTCTTGATGTAGCATTGTTTACTTTGACAAACTATGAAATCTCTCTTTATTCATTCAATACAACAAGTAAAGCTTCCTCAGTTAAGCATAGCACTACGAACTTATAATAAAACGCTGAACAAAGGCTATGTACCTACACTGCAGTACAGTTTACAATTTTATGGCAACAAAATTTGATCTAATTGATATTCTGCAACTGAAAAAATATTTGGAAATTTCAGCTTTTTTTGGAGCTTTTACCGATTTTTTTTTTTTTTTTTCAAATATTGATGAAATTTAAGTAACTTTTCTGCATAAATTTTAAAATGTCCTGGTTTGCTGTTTATGAACTTTTTTACTTAAATTTTGTTAAAAACGTATTTAACGATTATTAGCCATTTCTATTTTTAGTGATTTTTAGAGTACATTTTTTGATGTGTGACCAATTTAATGTGCTCAAAATGTGTTAGCCGTCGAACTCATCCTATCGTTTGGAAATCTTGATTTTTTGGCTAACAATAGTTATTGTCTGGAACGACACACGCATATATATATATGAATAATCGTTAAACTCGGATTCGTTTCAGAATGCCTCAAAACGGATTTCAATGAAGAAATGTTTCAAAAATTTTTATTTTAAAATTTTTGGAGCCATTGCAGTAGCTTCATTTTTTACGAAAATTTGCTATTTTAAACGTGTTTGCCTAAAACCAAGATTAAGTACATTCACCTTCATTCCAAGTTTTACTCCTAAAAATATAAAATTTAGCATAAAAAATATATTTGAAAAAAACTGGTTAGTGTAAAACTCGGTTTTAACAGAATTTAATCTACGGTTGTTACATTTCGATTCAGTACGAAAAATCACGTAGAAACCGACCCCGAATTCGTTGCTTCATAAAGGGTCCGAAAATACCCTCAATTTCATTCAGAAAAGCAGGTGTTTTATCCACAGTATACATCACCTTTTCTCCTAATTAGGAAAGCAAAAGTAAATTATTGAGCAAACTTTTTGAAAGCTGCGATTTTAAAGCAGTTTTTGGTGATGATAGTGGCACACGCTGACTTTTTGTGAATTTCAGCAGTTACACTTGGAGCCCAGTCTATTTGTCTCAAATCTATTTCAATAGGTCGCCCCACTGAAGCTAGGTAATATTAGCAAGGCTTTGCATATTATAGGAGGGGCGCCCTATAGAAATTGATGACCGTGACGCATTTCAATGGGTTGTATTCGTGTAATCGCCGACAGACGAATGCGATTACACGAATACGAATATAATCGCAGTTGACTCAGAATCAACGAATAATTATCGCGATTACAATCGTATTCGTATTCGACGATAAGATTATGCCCAACACTAACAAACGGAAAGAAATGCTGAGGCTGAACGTTGCAGCATTCAATCGATCGAAAAATAATTATCATAAGTCAAATGTTCGATACCCATTCAAGAAAACGTTTTATAAAGGCGAACCCCCCAACGCTCCCAATTCATGGGTTGGCACGGAAAATGAGTATGCGACCCATGTTTGGCCCGTAATCCCTTCTTCCTTCTGTTCGTTGTTTTGTTCGGGGAATATCCTCGAAATCGAGTCCTTATGTAATTGGCAATGCCCTGACCCCTCTCGCGCTGCGTGAACGGGTCGCTCAATTTACCGCAGCAGTGGTGAGCGGGAAGACTCTAAAAAGGGTGAGAATGCCAGCGTATTCCTTTATATTAGAATAGAAAGAGGGGAGTATATAAACCCGATGCGCTTTTATCTGTGCCGTGCTGGCAGATCTGAACGAGGGAATTGCCTAGGCATGTTTGCGATCCTTTTCCTTTCAATGCCATCCTCCGAACTCTATTTCATTTCCCTCATGCATATTGGCAATTTATGTTATATTGATATTCCATTTTGCCATCCAGATGGAGAAAACCCTTCTCTAAATGTAAGATAAATACCATTATTTATAACTTCAAGGTTATACCAAATATTAGTGGCGTAGTTTGAAGAGGGGCCCATATTTAGGTATGCATATTATATTTATGGTAAGTATATTATAGGTATGTTAATTATATTTCGTAATCGTTCGTCCCCTTTGCGGACGGTTAACCACTTTTAGCAAATTTGAAGAAAATTAAGCTATTGCTCTCGCCTCAAAATTTGTAGAATGTGAATTTTTGAAAAAATTTTATGCAGAAATCCGTGTCAGGCTATTCTGAATCATATTCTGAAGTTTAACGCATTTTTTAATGTATGTATATATATATGTATGTGTCATTCCAGACGATAACTCTCCGTAAATTGTGCTAGAAACTTCAAACAAATTCTGAAATGTTAAGGACACAAAACGAAAGTTCAAGTTCGTTGGCCAGCACTTGTCGGATTACATCTTCGGGTTGATATGTTCAAAAATGTAGTCAAAAATTTCAAAATAGCCTGTTTTTTGCGATTTGTTGTGCGAAATGATTTTTTCAGCATACTAACATGAGGTATATTCGGAATCAGCGTAAAATTTCCTATAAGAATATGCATCAAGTTTTCAAAAATTTCAAAGTTGAAAAATCAGTCAAAAATCGAAATAATGCCATTCGCTAGTTGTAAAAATCGGTAATATTTGCATGAAACATTGTCCAAAGGATACTAGATTCGAATGGAACTGACTTTATATCACTCGTAATATAAAGCCTCATCATCGATTGGCTGTGGAAATACGTTTCTTTCATATGACGTCGGTATGTTATTTTATTTTATGTCAAGATTTGATGATGTTATAATAGAATACTGTTAAGATTTCAACTGCCTTCAATACTGACCACATTGGACATCGAAATCTATGAATATTTACCTACATTTGTCTTTAAATCTACAAGATTAGTTTAATAATAATAAAGTATGAGTACCTCCTAATTATTTTTAATAATTTGATTCCATGTTTGTCTATCAAAATCATATAGGTACTAACATTTCTCTACACGATCAATCGAAGATTTCTTCAAAAATTCGCTCATGGGGTCATGCTGCATGACTGGACTTTTTTTTAAAATTGAATAGGGATGAAGAAACTAAAATGTGTTACAAGTTCGAGGTCCTGATCTGATCTATGCAAATGTTTTTAGCGCTGTTTTGCAGCACCCAACTGTAGGGATCAAGGGGATGGTAGCTTCTAAGATTTATCGTTTACCTTTGATGGATTAACCGCAAAATTTAGGTACAGATCACTTGAAATCGGGATGTAAGAGTTCGTTTGTCTAGGCAGAAGGTCACTAAGATCGTTAGAATATGTAAAAAAAAACGGAAGTTAGTGAAAAACGTTGTCTATTTCCACGAAAAATAAAGAGTCTGTTAACAGTGTAACTCTTTATTTTTCGTGGAAATAGACAACGTTTTTCACTAAGTTTCGTTTCTTAAATGGGTTTCCAGAACTTCGTCGCGACTGATTTAGACCGTATTAGAATATTTCATGAGATCGGGAATTTAGGGAACTAATTCAACCAAGATCGATGAATCAACTTAATTAAGATCATCTAATCTTAACCTTAACCACCTTGATGCTGCTGTCATCTTGTGATTACGAGGCGAGCCTTCGCCGCTCACAGATGTATTCAGTAGAAGACAAGAGCTCTCAGACTCCCAACACTTCAACTTACCTTGGGAAGGGCTGAAGCAGTGGCGTAGTTTGAGGAGGGGCAGGGTGGGCAGAGCCCCTCCATGAATTACAGAGGACGCAGAAGTTCGTGGTATGTATACAATCAAAACTAATAATTTTACACTCCTAATTTCAGTACCTAACACCTTCAATTGGAGAATGTAGGTAATCAGTAAAAACCAATTAGGGTAAAGGCACCAGTCATTGGCCGACCCCCAGTCATTGGCCACCCAGTTTTATAAGTTAGTTTTTTACAACACAGATGTCTCTTGGATCGTTTTAAATGTTTTTTTTCCATCGAAGAGTGTAGTCTAGAAGATAGTGGGGGGGTTGAACGTTATAGTGAAACCTCATAGAAAAAACAATTACTATTGACATTTTATGTCTTTTTTTTGTGTTTTGCTATGGCACATAATAACTGACAAAAAAAAACGACACGGAAATATTTTGATGATTTCCACTTACCTACAACCGTGTCGTTGCTGCAAAGCGAAATGGTACTTCGTCGCACATTTTTCATCCCTCAGGGGCGGTCAAATTCGTTGACCATTCGTTCAAAAGCTCTCGATTTATCCAACCGTATCATTTTAACTACTGCGAAGTGCGTGTCCAACAAGCTGAGCTGAATTATGAGCAAGGGTATTTGAATAATTGTGTACACTCAGGTGATCATTCTCAATGAATTGATGTTGTGAACATGATTGCCACCGCTTGTTAATTTCTGATGATTATTCATTGATATAAACCGACATGCCAGACCAAAAAACTAATTTTCTAGCTATTGTTTTTTCTACTCCAATATGACCTTCATGTTGTTTAGCTAATAGATTGTTTTCTCTCCGCATAATTTTTTTTAGCGGATAGCACCAGTCAAAAAGTGCGTTTGTTATCCATAGAGTTTGACGTTTTGTTCTTCTTTTCAGTTTTCTTTAGAGTTTGATGTGCAGTTTTTGCTTCAGTAGGCACCTGTAACCTGTGCACCTTGTGACTTGGAAGTTGGGGCTCCATTGAGCAAGGCCAACACCATCAGGTGTCTTTGAGCCATCAGTGAATATAAGGGTGTGTCCATCATATCGCTGGAATGCCTCTGAGTAACGACATCTGAGGATGTGTGGGGGTGTATTGCCTTTGACCCCGACTTTCATATGAAGGTCCAGGGAGGGATAGGGGGCACCACATATGAAACCAAAGGGTATCTCTCTATGCTATCCCACCTTGTGGGCTCCTGAACACGAATACCCATTGGGCGAGTTCGTGTTTGAAACCTGGAATACGTCTCTTCTAGGGAGGGTATGGTGACCAATTCATGCAGGAGGGGTTCTGGGAAATAGCGCATGCGTTCTGCATAACGAAGTGCTAGCAGATTTCGCCGAATTATGAGTGGCTGACTATGCCCAAGCACCTGAGGGGAGGCTGTCGGGGTGGTACGGAAGGCCCCAGTAGCCAAACGAAGACCCTTGTTTAATAAAGGTTCCAGGACTTCCTTGCTGAGCCATAAACTGCAGACCCATAATCAATTCGGGTTCGCACCACTGCATGAAAAATCCTCAAGAGGACATCCCGCTGGGCACCCCAACTATAGTTGAAAAGGACCTTGAGCAACTGTACACCCCGCATGGCAGCTTGGCGCAAGTACTCAATATGCTGGGTCAACCGCAGCTGGCGGCCAAATATGGGACCGAGGAAACGCTACCTACAGGTACCCTTTTTGAGTCCAATGTTACCTATTCCAATGTTTCAAGAACCAATGTTACCTATTCAGGTCGGAAAAAACTGCAAAAGTACCTACCTAGTAAATATAAAGTATTCTTCGTTAATAATAAAAATGTTAAAACGTTAATGAATAAAACCTTTTTCAAATAAATGTGAGATGATTAATTTGATTTCTCATAGTTACAGCCACAAATCATCAGTTCTTATGGAAAGTTTACCGACACAGTGGATCAGAAAACAATAAACTTAGGGTGGCCAATGACTGGTGACAAGGTGGCCAATATTAGAACTCCCGGCCAATGACTGGTGGAAAACAGCAAAAAGAAAAAAATATTGCTTGGTACTGGTGAACGTAGAATGGGTTTATTTGTTTAAAATTGCTTTAGCTATGGTTTAGATAAACATTGCTTATATTTAAAAAAAGAATTTTTAGATTTCATTGTCTGTATCTCTTCAATTGAGTTGGCCTTTCAATATGTCACACCTGAACTATTCACCGTCATATTCCCATTTCATAATCTAACATTTGAGCATTAGGAACCCATGAAAAACAAAGGTAAAAGTGGTATAGTCATTACCCCGCGTGGGGGCAACTTCGGACCACTCAATTTTTTTCACGCAAATCATCAAGAAATGGAGCCCTGGCTCAATATTACCCCCGTATTTTGCTACCAGATGGGTTCTCTCACCTATTACAAACATATTTCATTTTTAAAACATTTTTTACAAAACAAAACCAGAAATGCCTTCAGAGCTGCCATTCAGAGCTGCCTCTTGGGTATAATGTCTATAGGGACGGCCCCCGACTTTCTATTGGTACTTTCGTGGCAGGCCTGTCACACTTGGAAAACATTGAAACATGAGTAAGCTCAATCCAAATGAGAAAAACACGTAAAAATGCGCTTCGGGTGGTCGGAAGTTGCACCCCAAAGTGGCAACTTTTAGTTTTTAGTTGCTGGAAAATTAACTAACAACTAAATAAAACATCTGATTTCTTGTTAAATTCCTCATATAATTTTGAAGAACTATGTGAACTTACTTTTCGGAAAATCTACTGGAACTGGAAATATGTAGCTGCAGGCACACTATAAACACAACAGGAAAATGTTTCGAAATAGCTGATAACAAAAACGCGGAAAACGATGATAAGCGACGTCAAGAAACTATCTTCAGGTTTCATGTAGGTTTGAGTAACACGCTACCTTTTGTGACGTTAATGAACTTCCTCCTAACTTCATTTCTATGGCCGGTAGAGGGCTTTGCGCCTGCATTCCTATGCTGGTCGGAAGTTGTACCACCTGGTAGGAAGTAACCCCATGTTACGGTACTATTATAATTATGCGATCCGGTTGCCTAGCAACTTTAGACGCTCTTAGAAGTAAAGAAATTCTTATTAGGTTCGATTGTGTAAGGACAAGATGGCGTGAATATTGTACAGCCCCTCGTAGAGGAGTATAAAGTATAAACACCTAGTCAACGAAACGGAAATGTTGATACTGCAAACTGGAATCCATCCTTTTCCCACTACCTTCTCGGGCTAGCCCATATACGATTTTTCCCTAGAAAAATATCCTTTGTTTAGTATCCACGAATTCCCCTACGAACTTCCCCTACTTTTCACTAGCTTCTTCATCAAGCTTGGTTGTTTCCCGTATTCTTTTATTAATTACTGATTGTTGGTAGGTATATCGTTTCAACTATACCATCAAAGCAATTAAATCACAGCTAAGATAAAGAAGAAAAAAACAATAAATATAAGCCTTCTGTGGTGATTGAAATAGTTTAATAGAAAACATTAAAATAATCTATTGTAAGTAGCAATATTTCTATTCTAACCTAGTATATTGCTGATTTGAGTTTGTTTTGTTTACTTTGTTGTTTGTCGTTCTCAGTTTCTTGCCCCGTTTCTTATTTCGTATACTGTTATAATACAATTGTGTGATATTGTCCAGAAAATGTGTTTTTTGCACTGAGGTAACGCAGAGAAGCCTGACATACCTAAATTTAGACATATCTAAATATATGATTTTGACCTAGATATATGATTAGTAAGTCTAGTTTAATAGTAGGTTTATAAGCCTAGTGCTCGTCAGTTTATCCGTAGGTATTCGTATTTATCGTAGTTTTCAACGTTCCGATTATTAGTTGATTGAATAATATTTTTTCTAAATGGTATTAGGTACCTGCGCTTTATAATCCAATGGAAGGACTGTGAAATATGGACGTGCACGTGATTTCAAATCATTTCAAAAAACCATTAGAAATCTACTTATCTGAACGTTAGACGGTTTATTATACAGTTTTCGTATATTCAACATAAAGTACTTGAAATGAATACTAAAACTGTGAAATAAAACGAAATCCTTGACTGTTGCCCCTCCATGAGACATTACTTAGCTACGCCACTGCCAAATATGTACTTTTCAGAATATCCCGTTAGAAACTATCACAATACTATCATTCCCCCCTTCAGGATCAATATTCTTTTATATTGCATTGGAGGTCACTGTTTAGCAATTAGCAAATTTTCGTAGACAAGGAATCCAAAAAGTCCAGTCGTGCAGCATGACCTCATGAGCGAATTTTTGAAGAAACCTTCGACATTTCAGTCGCTATTGATCGTGTAGAGAAATTTTAGTTTGATTTTGATGTAATTTTTTTTTTTTTTTTTTTTTTTTTTTAATTTTTTTTTTTTTTTTTTTTTTTTTTTTTTTTTTTTTAAACAAGCACCTACTACCTACGTTTTAAACAGCATGGTTCTAGGATTTGTTATAGAGGGATACTTCCATAAGAGTAGTTCAATCTGAATTTGGACAATGTTTCATGCAAATATTACCGACTTTTACAACTAGCGAACAGGCATTATTCCGATTTTTGACTGATTTTTCAACTTTGAAATTTTTGAAAACTTAATACATATTCTTATAGGAAATTTTACACTGATTCCGAATATACCACATGTTAGTATGCTGAAAAAATTATTTCGCACAACAAATCGCAAAAAACAGGCTATTTTGAAATTTTTGACTTCATTTTTGAAAATTTCAACCCGAAGATGTAATCCGATCATGCTGGCCAACGAACTTGAACTGTCGTTTTGTGTCCTTAATATTTTAAAATTTGTTTGAAGTTTCTAGCACAATTCTACGGACAGCTATCGTCTGGAATGACACATACATATATACACACTTTTTTTTTTTTTTTTTTACAAACCTCCCCTCAAAGGCGGAGGGGGCACACCATTAAATTGAAAAATAAACAAATAAAATAAAAAAGTGGGGAGGACGCCCAGGTTTACCCGACGCCGGCTCTAGGGATAAGGGAAGTTGCAGGACGAGGAGGAAGAATGGGGATGTATGTATATATACATACATACATTAAAAAAATGCGTTAAACTTCAGAATATCATTCAGAATAGCCTGAAATGGATTTCTGCATAAAATGTTTTCAAAAATTCACATTCTACAAATTTTGAGGCGAGAGCAATAGCTTAATTTTCTTCAAAAATTCACTAAAAAGCAACCGGGGGGTCCAGAGGGCGAAGCACGAAGGACCGAGTTTTTTTTTTTTTTTTTTTTTTTTACGGTTCAAGATGCGTAAAATCCAAAAATCGAATTAAAAAATAAATTAATAAATCCGTCTGTCAGAGCTTTCCCACAAGCATACTACCAGATAGGCCGGGAAAGAGAGAGGTAAAGGAGACTCTTGATATGAAGCAGTAGAATTTCACTAGTTACCAAGGATTTATGCCTATTAATTTTGCTTCTTATCATCCCTTGCAGGGTGGCGATATGAGGTTTCCAATGGAGCTTACTGTCTAGCGTGACACCCAGATAACGAACCGTATCTTCTCTCCACACTTCTTCTCCATCTAACATTAGGGCGGGTACTGTGACATTGCATTTATACCTGAAGCACACAATAAATTATGAATATTAGCATGATAAATATTACCCCACAAAATCGATTAAAACTATCCGCAACGCTGTACGTTGAACGGTTCGCTTTCCCTGAGGGCTAGAACTTCGAAAAAACACCTTCGGATTTCTAAGCGCGAGTACATAGAGAAATCGTGCGCTAGCAGATCATAGAGAGATCTGGAATACAATCATTTCTCTAAATTAAATGGAATACTTTTTGTTTTCTTCTTTCTTTTGTCTTTTAGGTGATGGATTCTTCTTTTATTATATTTTTATTTACTATTGTGTCTTATTATTATGCTGTGGTTTATTAATTCTTGATTTTCGACCAGTATTGTCTGTTCCAAAGCTAAGCGCGGTTGTGTTGGTTCTATGCATACATATATAAACCTTTCGCGAATTGAATTAAACTTTCCGCGAATTGAATTAGACTTTCCGCAAAATGGATTAAACGTTCCGCAAATGGAATTCAATTCAATAACAATAACTTTAAGAAACCCTTCCGGTTGAGACGTGGCTTAAATTTAAAAGAAAAAAGAAGAACAGCAAGAAAGGAACACTGATCCCTCCCTGTTGCTAGGTACCAAAGCTATCCTCATAGGACGGCTCAGCATTTGTGCGAACGTGATGGATATGTTTCTGCTGCTCACAACTGCTGCTCTTGGACGACCTCTCCATTACCTTTTGCTTTTAGAAGTCTTCTTGCTAATGCTTATAAATGATATAAAATGTCAACTATAGATGGATACGTTGCGAGCTCAGTTTTCTAATTAATAAATAAATAATTTACCTTCAGATTAACTTCATGAGGTGCTGGATTATGTTTAAAACTACAACTTTCGTGCTCGTTCCATCACTTGCATGATTTGTCACAATATGTATACGTTTTGTTGAAGTTTTACATTTTGTTTTGATTAAAACAACAGATTCGCCTAAGGTCAATTTGTGAAAAGTTTAATTCAGTTCGCGAAAAGTTTAATTCAATTTTCGAAAAGTTTAATTCATTTTGCGGAAAGTCTAATTCAATTCGCGGAAAGTTTAATTCAATTCGCGAAAGGTTTAATTCAAAGTGCGAATGCTATATACGCCTTTTAATTTCCCTATAATGTTTGGAAAGTTATTCCTTTAATGAGGTCATAATAATTGTAAGGACGAGCATCTTAGACACTCGTTTAGGTTTAAACAATTAGAACAAAATAACTATATGGGTAGTTCTAAGCACTCCGAACCCCAGCACAAGTTATCTTAAAGGAGGTCGTAGCATTTGCAGCTCGTAAATTTGACATGTATTACGTAGTCAAAAAAATAAATGTATTTTTTTAAAATTACAAAGTATGGAGGGACTCAGATCAGCTTCGGAAACTCTGAGGCTAATGTCTTCCCTAATCGACTCATGGTGCTGTTATTTAGATGGAGTTCCTTTGGGACACCTCGGAAACAATAACGAGGTATGGAGGCGAACTGATCAACTAAATTATTTCCTTACCCATCGACCTTTTTACATGGATATGTCTTTGCTCTGGGGGGTAAACCAAAAATTTTCGCCACGCGAAAGTTTATGTCACAATTGTTGATGATTTTTACGTACAACCCAGCCGTTGCTAGGGGAATGGAACTTCAGCAGTTTTCATAGCACAGAAATCGTTTGCCATCGTTGGAAAGCGCTTGATTTATGTGATGAATGTTCACATCTCAAGCTACTAATTTCCTCCTCCTTACCTACCTCGCTACAGTCCTAAACTAAGTTGATTGGACTAAAAACAATTCTCGTTTGGCGGAAACTAAATAGCTTCTGTACTGGAGAAATAACTTTAACAGTATTTATAGTTTACTTTTTGTGCCTCCAAGAATAATAAAATAAATTGTTTATCCTACATTTTGTCGCCTACAGTACAAAGTTGAAGGATTTGTTTACAACTTTCGAAGATAACCATTATGAAATCCCGCAATCAAAGACCATGTAACATGGTATCTGCTTGTAAAGCGGATAGTGGAACTCGTTTACGAGTTTCTTTGTCGTCGTTATACTTAGAATTCAGCTCTTGTTATGTTTAAATGGTCGAATAATGAGTTTTGGTTTTCTATTGATTTTTACGTACAACCAATGCGTTACTAGCGAAATGTAACTCCCTTAGTTTAAATAATAAGTTGGTATATAAATGTTGTGGTCTTTTAAATACCAAGTTAAAGAAGGTTAGTTCTTCGTAACTTTTTTTTAAAGTTATTTCAAAGCGTAAAATTACGGGGTCCTGGAACTGTAAAGGTGTGAAACCTTTTGGGAGAAAGATGCGCTAAGTTCTGATCATATACCTACTATATAGCTATGGGGTTTAAGGGGGTGCCGGATAGTATATATGCGGTTTTTAACTTTTCTCGGTCAACAGTGGACCGATTTTGATTATTCTTGCGGCAATCTACTGGTTTTGAAATTTCCCATAGGATCGTTCCTCTGGAATTTTTAAATTCCAAAATTTTCAAATTTAGATACCATTTAGCAATTTTACTTCCAAATTTAGATATCTACGGGACCTAGAGGTTTCAGAATAGAACGATCGCTGCAAGAATAAATCGAAGAAATCGGTCAATTATTGGCTGAGAAAAAATGAAAAACCGTTTGGTCGTATTTTGAATTTGCTGGGAGCTTTGAGCCGTTTTCTGGCTCGGACAGAGTCCGCGCGTCTACCGCTAGGAATCACTACGTTCGAGCCACTCACCTTTCTTGCTCCTTTGGTTGGAAAGGCGCCAGTCGGTCTGCTTTCGGAGACCTTATAGCGCCGGCGCCCGCTTGATAATTTATAGACGTATGATATGCGTAAAAGGGTTATCTAACACTGAAATAATTCGCAGCGTTTTTAATTTATCATTATTAATGAAAATTCTGTTTTTGACAAGAGGATGTAAAATATTAGATCTTCAAAATTGTCTGAGGCAATAATTGATACTATCAAATACCTATTTGAGCTACTAAAACGATATTTTTAATATGCCGAATTATTGAAGTGGCGGTAACAGATCTGGCAGCGTTGATTTCCCTTCCGAACCGTAATTAATTTTTGTTTTTCTTTCTCCCAATAGCGGGTGGAAAGAGTTTCCAATCATTACTACCCCAATCCAGATGCCACTTTTTGCAAAAGGGTCTTTACGTGGAACTAAATATTAGTGCGTGAGCAGAGCTGTTTTGTCGCTGATAAATGAAAATTTCTATAGAGAAGGGATTATTCACCCAATACCCAGTGTCAAATTACACTCGGATATATTTCGTCTACCTAGCTGCGACGCAATATAACTTCCTGATTTGTAGGGTGTGCTGGCTTATTTAAAAATAAAAACCAACCAGAGCAAACTGCTGTATTCCTAAAAGCTTGATTGAGGTAGTTTGAATAGGTCACAATGGTACTAATTCAACAAAAACTAATGAAAAAATCACGGTTATTCCAATTAATTCTCTTCACGTTGTTTTACTATTATTTTATTTTGTAGCCAGAACCAGTGCTTCTTCTTACAAACTGTTGTTAGCTTGAGAATAGTTTTAATTAAAGTCTTGCAGCCCCATACAACATGATTACCACAACTAGAATCTCATTTTCGCGAGATCTGGTAGAGAGATTCACGGTGAGTTTTGCTCGCGCAGCAATGACATTCAGTGACAATTTAAAAGATATACCTAAGCAATATTGCATCCAAAATACTGTCTCTCACTTTGATTATTATTTTTAATAATGAAACTTTGAAACTGTTAATCCCCCTCCCCTGTTAATCATTCCCCTTTAAGCGAATTGAATGTATGTTGTATGTATGTGTCATTCCAGACGATAACTGTCCGTAGAATTGTGCTAGAAACTTCAAAAAAATTTTTAAATGGTAAGGACACAGAACGAAACTTCAAGTTCGTTGGCCAGCATGATCAGATTACATCTTCGGGTTGAAATTTTCAAAAATGTAGTAAAAAATTTCAAAATAGCCTGTTTTTTGCGATTTGTTGTGCGAAATAATTTTTTCAGCATACTAACATGTGGTATATTCGGAATCAGCGTAAAATTTCCTATAAGAATATGTATCAAGTTTTCAAAAATTTCAAAGTTGAAAAATCAGTCAAAAATCGAAATAATGCCGTTCGCTAGTTGTAAAAATCGGTAATATTTGCATGAAACATTGTCCAAATTCAGATTGAACTACTCTTATGGAAGTATCCCTGTACAACCAATCCTAGAACCATGCTGTTTAAAACGTAGGTAGTAGGTGCTTGTTAAAAAAAAAATAAAAAGTAATCACAACTGATGAGTTTACTCTGTGAAATATTCCGTCTTCCGATTCCCTCGGTCGCTCTCTTTAATGTTTTATGCTCAACTGTTTTAGGACTTGATGTAGCTTTAATACTGACTGTGGCTTAGAAAATATCAGCCATGAAATTATGAAGAAGTTGTACGTACTAGCACGCAGACCCAAGGCCTCGCTCCGCTCGGCCGTCGGTAACGTTCATCTCAAGGTTGAAATCTACAAGATTAGTTTAATAATAATAAAGTATGAGTACCTCCTAATTATTTTTAATAATTTGATTCCATGTTTGTCTATCAAAATCATAAACTAAAATTTCTCTACACGATCAATAGCGACTGAAATGTCGAAGATTTCTTCAAAAATTCGCTCATGGGGTCATGCTGCATGACTGGACTGTTTTTCATTGTTAAATCTCTCTCCCCTCTCCTTCACTCCCTCTTCTCTCTCCCCTCTCTTTCTCTTTCTCTGTCTCTTTACTATTATTCTCTAGGATTATAATGTATTCTCTAGCATTTTAAGTGAATCATATTTCCAAAGATCCGTATATTGTTATAAATCCCTCTATTCTGTCAGAAAGTAAGAGAGGACCAATGTGCAGATTAATAAATAAACAATCTCTCTCTCTCTCTCTCTCTCTCTCTCTCTCTCTCTCTCTCTCTCTCTCTCTCTCTCTCTCTCTCTCTCTCTCGAAAGTTGTTGGTTTACGTTTCGCGATACGTAGATTCGGAAAATCGATTTAAGAAAAAAAATTAAACACTTTTATGTAATAGCTCAATAAAAATAAAAGTCGTGAAACTTGAGAGCAGTGACAGAAACTTGTGTTGTTCTTGGTATAAATCAACGATGTCGGGAACCCATTCTTTACCTAAACGTTCCTTTTATTCACGATTCGGACGTTATAAGCCCTGTCGTTTTAATCGATAAAAAGTTAACGTTTTTACACAGCGGGCCAACCATCTGTCCAGGATTCCGTCTTTATAGGCGGTTCGTCGTTGTAACCTTTGTCGTTATAAGTTATTTCCACTGTAATTGTAATTCAAAAGGGGATGTCGACGAAACATAAATGCCACTGACTCTCGCAGTATCGATTTCCAGTTAGCGAAGAACGTGAATTACATTAGGTATATAATTATCAAGCTCTGTTGAGCACTAAAGCGAGGGAATAACTGGATTATCCAAGGGAAAGGTGCGTAGCCTTGAACTCAAGACTCGCGTGACACTTGGAGCTAAGCCAATTTACAATCGAACCTGTTGTACTGCGTCGAGACGAGCCCTTATTTGCCCTTATTTGGCCCTTTTGAAACGTCTCTTCCAGCTGCCGTAGCT
The DNA here is from genome assembly GCA_030762985.1 of Adelphocoris suturalis. NCBI lineage: Eukaryota > Metazoa > Arthropoda > Insecta > Hemiptera > Miridae > Adelphocoris > Adelphocoris suturalis. The sequence continues at coordinate 12,434,764 of CM061046.1, forward strand.
CCTGAGGCTCATACATGTCATATATTTTATTCATACGGTTCTAAGGACTTCATTCCTCTGCTTCCAGTCGCCCCCAGCCCGAATTTACCCTCACGTGTGGTGATTTGAACTCAACCCGATGTTGGTGCGATGATCGGTTGGTTGAGCCTCACGAGTTGCCGCTGTTCCAAGTTTAGTGAATTCACAAGCATAGCAACGTTCTATTTATAATAGAAATGAGTCGTTCACTACTGAGCCGGTTCTTTGGTTCTTCTGAGTATTGTTCGCAGGGTTCAACTGGAAGAGGGCATTCTTCGCGTCGGGAAAAGTCAGGGAATTTAGCAAAAACCACCAAATGTTAGGGGTTTTTTTAAATGAAAGCTTTGTATAAAAATTCACAGTGTTTTAGCGAATTTTTGAAGAAAATTAAGCTATTGCTCTCGCCTCAAAATTTGTAGAATATGAATTTTTGAAAAAATTTTATGCAGAAATCCGTTTCAGGCTATTCTGAATCATATTCTGAAGTTTAACGCATAGGGGCAACTTTTTAATGTATTATGTAGGTATATATGTATGTATGTGTCATTCCAGAGGATAACTGTCCGTAGAATTGTGCTAGAAACTTCAAACAAATTTTAAAATGCTAAGGACACAAAAATTTCGTTGGCCAGCATGATCGGATTACATCTTCGGGTTGAAATTTTCAAAAATGTAGTCAAAAATTTCAAAACAGCCTGTGTTTTTGCGATTTGTTGTGCGAAATCATTTTTTCAGCATACTAACATGTGGTGCATTCGGAATCAGCGTAAAATTTCCTATAAGAATATGTATCAAGTTTTCAAAAATTTCAAAGTTGAAAAATCAGTCAAAAATCGAAATAATGCCGTTCGCTAGTTGTAAAAATCGGTAATATTTGCATGAAACATTTGTCCAGATTTGGATTCGTTGGGTGTGAAAGGGGCCCTAGTAGCTCACAAGCGGCTGGTGAATTAACACCTCGTGTCTAGTTTGTTTTATGCAAGCAGTGTTGGTTTCGTTAACTGTATTTTCTATTAATTTTTGTCTGTTAATTAACAGTGAATATGGCCGACAGTAACAAGTGGTCGGGTGAAGACAATTACTTTTCTAGAACATTTTAGGAACTGACATTCTTAAAATGTTTGCGTAAGATGATGGATCTTCCAATTCTAGTTCCTTAAAAAGTCTTGTTGATGCCCCCAGATAGTTTCTTCTTAATATCCAGGATCTAACCCACCATCGTCTTTTCTTCCGTTTCAACATCTGTTCACACAACTCTTTCCAATATTCAACACACGTCTCAGGAGTTCTCGACTCACACCAATAGATGACATGTTGCACACAACACACACACAATGTTTTCAAGTCATCAACTGCTGTTAAAACTGTACTAGCGGCTAGTTAGTAGCATAATGTGAGCCCTTCAGATCCGCTGGCTGATGGCGATATTTACCAGCGGTTGGTAAGTAGCAGCTGCTAAACAGGGTGTGACCGCGGCTTTAGGGGAATGGGTCCATTGAAATGTGGAGTCTTGTATAACAACTTACGTCTTAAAAACGAACGATTTTAGTGGAACGGAAAATCTGGAAGTTATATTCTCTCTATCAAAAATTTAGTTGTAGGTGAAAATAAGCGTGACGATTTTTGCTGTTGGACAAAAATTTGGAATTAAGGTGAGTTCACATCCATGCGTAAATGCGGTAATGCGGCTATGCGTTTAACTTGTGGAGGGGGTTGGAAGTAGTGGAGGGGAGTGCGTAAATGCGGCAGGCCGTTCATAACCATCCGGTTGTGTTATCATTGCGTTATCATTGTTGTTGTCTTCTATTACCATTGCCTTTTTCCAAAGAGACATATTTCCTCCCGAATTTTCTTCAAACTATCACACATTTCTTGGACATTAATGCTCCATAAACAATGTTGAATAATAAACTCATAAAAAAATCATGAGGGCGTATAGAAGAAATTGTTATGTATGTACATTAAAACTGCAAAGGCGACGTCGTTTTGAAATGAGACTGTTGGGTAATTATTCGGTCCTTTCATCAACTAGGCACTTTTCCCAAGATAACATTATGGGTATTTCTACCCTAAAAAATGTGTAGGTTGGCGCATTTCAAATCATTTAAGTGCATTGGGATCTTTTCTCTTTTGTACTGCGTAGAAAACGAGGATAATTTGCTATGCAATTCTTAGCCTGAAAACTTCAACTTTTCAAGAGAGGATTTTTTTTTTTCTTTTTTTTTTTTTTTTTTGTTATATATATATATATATATATATATATATATATATATATATATATATATATATATATATATATATATATATAAATGGTCCTGCTCCAGGACCGAAACGTCGCAGAACAATTAAAACCCTGTTAACAAACATCGACTAGCCTGGTCATTATCAACCTCAATTGTACAATTACAACTAGTCAGAATCTCACCACAATCTCACCACTATATATATCTATATATATATATATATATATATATATATAATATATAAATATATATATATATATATATATATATATATATATATATATATATATATATATAAATTGCTATGCAATTCTTAGGCCGACCCCCAATAATTTTTTTAAAATGTCCACTTTTTTTGTGTAACGTTTTTTGTCCCGAGATGGGAAGCGAGAGGTCGTGGGTTCGAATCCCGGCCAGGCCTGAAAAAAAAAATTTTTTTTTTTCTCGTGAGACGAAGGTTGTGGGTTCGAATCCCGGCCAGGCCTGAAAATTTTTTTTTTTTTTTTTTCTCGTGAGACGAATTGCATAGCAAATTATCCTCGTTTTCTACACAGTAGAAAAGAGAAAAGATCCGGCGAGGCGCGAAGCGCCGAGTATAGATTAGGGGGGTCCAGGGGGCCCCGAAGGGCCGAGTATATATATATATATATATATATATATATATATATATATATATATATATGTATATTAATTGCTATGCAATTCTTTTATGTAATGTCCCAAACTTTTTTAACGTGATTTTCACGTACAACCGTTGCTATCGTCCGTGACGGGAAGTGCGAGTTCGTGGGTTCGAATCCCAGCCAGGCTTGAAAATTTTTTTATATCCAAATTTTTTTATATCAATTTTTTTTCGCATCGTGGGTTCGAATCCCAGCCAGGCTTGAACATTTTTTTATATACAAAATTTTTTCAGGCTAAGAATTGCATAGCAAATTATCCTCGTTTTCTACGCAGTAGAAAAGAGAAAAGATCCGGCGAGGCGCGAAGTGCCGAGTATATATATATAAATAGAAACAAGATTTTAATTTGGAGATCTAAAATTGTACTCGTAATTTATAGCATCAAATAAATATATTGGAGTAAATGTATAAGTAACATTGAATTGACAAAAAATACACTCACGTCTAGCCTACCACTCTTGGACAATGGTCTAGATCTTTCTGAGGTAAGAAATATTCCAAAATATTCAGCAAAATGTTTACGTTTAAGAACGAAAAATGGGACATGCAGCAAACTGTTACAGTGCTCAAAATTTACACCCCTGGTTACTAACCCAGCGATTTCATCATTGCACACGAGTGGAGCTCCTCGATCGTGGTCGCATACTGATCCAACTTTGGCTCTTGATCCGAAGCACATCAGATCTTTGGCATCATCCGTTTGATAATTTTCGTTTTTGCACCAATCGTCGTTTATATCCCCACACATTAGAGATAATGAGGAATAGCACGACTGCCAATCCACGGGGTATACCCGAAATTTCACCTTATAATCGACCGTTTTCTCTCTGCCCCAATTGAAGTATTTCCTCCCAATCGACGCCACATAGCATAAATACTGCGGATCGACAGCCAAATCCTGCATTTCCTCCGTTTCAGGATTAGCTGAAACATAAAGGTAGCCCAAGCTCGGTAAATTTGGAATGATCTCACGTTGTAATTCTAAGATTGCCGTGTCCCGCTTCATAGTTGGCTGTTCACATCTCAGGTTCATTTCAGTTACTTGCCGTTTTCCAGCTACCCCTAGAACATCATACTTATCCCCACTTCCTGCAGGTATCACATGATTCTCCCACAGATATTGCGTGGCAAAATATATTCGAATGTCGTCTATTGCCGTTGAATGTTTTTTCAGACTTGTCGCTGCCCTGCAAGTCGTCAACACTTTTGTGTGCGTTATGAGATTACCAATGGCCCACAATTCTTGATCCACGTTATCGATTCTGATGTCGACGACCCAGACGAATTCGCTTCTTCCTGCTAGCAGTAGCCCGCTTCGTTTCGCCCCATCATGGAAAGAACGCCATTGAGTTGAATCGCGGTTGGGAGTCGTAACCGTTCCCAAAGGTTCCGGATAAAACGGGTCGGTTGTCACAACTTTCTGCGCACTGGCAAACTTGTGCAAAACAAAAGCAATCCACAAAAAATGTGCAGCGAATAATGTTGAAATGCCCAGATTCATGTTAACTTCTAATATATTGTCAGAGTTCTAAAATTAGTAGCTAAACATGCGAGGCCTTGCACGGAGTCCCGTTAGATACCTGCTGACAGCGAACCTTGTGGATGTCCGACGAACTATTGAAATTCTAGTAGGTAGTATTTTTTCTTTACCAACCTACCTACAGTACCTAATAGTAGTTTGGTACATAAAAAAGTCCAGTCATGCAGCATAACCCCATGAGCGAATTTTTGAAGAAATCTTCGACATTTCAGTCGCTATTGATCGTGTAGAGAAATTTTAGTTTATGATTTTGATAGACAAACATGGAATCAAATTCTATCTACAGCATGGTTCGAGCCTTAAACAGCATGGTTCTAGGATTGGTTATACAGGGATACTTCCATAAGAGTAGTTTAATCTGAATTTGGACAATGTTTCATGCAAATATTACCGATTTTTACAACTAGCGAACGGCATTATTTCGATTTTTGACTGATTTTTCAACTTTGAAATTTTTGAAAAACTTGATACATATTCTTATAGGAAATTTTACGCTGATTCCGAATATACCACATGTTAGTATGCTGAAAAAATTATTTCGCACTACAAATCGCAAAAAACAGGCTATTTTGAAATTTTTGACTGCATTTTTGAAAATTTCAACCCGAAGATGTAATCCGATCATGCTGGCCAACGAACTTGAACTTTCGTTTTGTGTCCTTAACATTTTAAAATTTGTTTGAAGTTTCTAGCACAATTCTACGGACAGTTATCGTCTGGAATGACACATACATACATACATACATACATAAAAAAGTCCAGTCATGCAGCATGACCCCATGAGCGAATTTTTGAAGAATATTACCGATTTTTACAACCAGCGAACGGCATTATTTCGATTTTTGACTGATTTTTCAACTTTGAAATTTTTGAAAACTTGATACATATTCTTATAGGAAATTTTACGCTGATTCCGAATATACCACATGTTAGTATGCTGAAAAAATTATTTCGCACGGCAAATCGCAAAAAACAGGCTATTTTGAAATTTTAGACTACATTTTTGAAAATTTCAACCCGAAGATATAATCCGATCAAGCTGGCCAACGAACTTGAACTTTCGTTTTGTGCCCTTAACATTTTAAAATTTGTTTGAAGTTTCTAGCACAATTCTACGGACAGTTATCGTCTGGAATGACACATACATACATACATACATATATACATACATACATACATATATACATACATAAAAAAATGCGTTAAACTTCAGAATATGATTCAGAATAGCCTAAAACGGATTTCTGCATAATTATTTTTCAAAAATTCACATTCTACAAATTTTGAGGCGAGAGCAATAGCTTAATTTTCTTCAAAAATTCGCTAAAAATGCGTTTAAACTTCAGAATATGATTCAGAATAGCCTGAAACGGAAAAATGTGGGTTTTTCAATAAAGTTGTTGGTTTTCTCGAAAGATGACACACCATGAACCAACAAGTATGGGGTCGGTTTCTATGTATTTTTTCTCGCTGGATCGAATGGAAACTCTTGCAGATCTCTCAACTACGTTATAATTGAGTTTTACACTTTAATTAACTAGTTTTACCCCATAACACACATACATTTAATCGTAACAAACAAACTAAACATTTGCGATTTTAAGAGTAAAACTCGGTTATAACGGAGTTGGAGAGATCTACAAATGTTACCATTCGATACAGCGTGAAAAAATACATAGATACCGACCCCTTACTCGTAGGATCATGGAGGGCCATCTTTCGTGAAAAACCAACAATTTCATTGAAAAACCCACATTTTTTAACATTAAAACATAATTTTCTCCACTAAATAACAAAATAAAAGTAAACTTGATTATACCGTTGGAAAGAGTATTAGACGAAGCAGTTTTCATGAGATTTGCCAGTTTCCAGGATTCGTTTTGAAAGAGTAGTAAAGTTTTAAAGTTTTTCAGAAATATTCTTTTTTTCAAAATCGTCAATGTTTGAGCTGATGTGAGGGCCTTTGGATGGTACTTTTTAAGAACCCAAGTACACTATTCTTATAGTAAATTTAATGTTGATTCCAAAAATGTGATCAAAAGTTAGAATTGAATGAAGTAAAGTTGAGAAATTTGAGTTTAAAAGGAAAAAAACACGGTTTTCCTGAAAAAACCTTTAAAAAATCATATCTCGAAAACGGATTAAGATAAAAATATGCAGTTGAAGGCATTTTACTCCATTTTTGATGTACCCAGTTTCACCCAAATTTTTTTTGCAACTGCGAGGGAATCACCCTGTATATATGGAAAATTATGAGCAAAATTTATGCAGAAAAATGTACCTAAATTTCATTAAAATGTGCTAAAATATCTATAAAAACTCCGAACAAATCCAAAATCTCTTTCTAAATCGCAAAATATTATTTAGAACGGGTTTCTGGCCATAAAATTTGTAGTTAATAATTTCTTCTCCCACAAAGTCCTTAATTTTCAAAACAATGTAACGTAATATAGTACGATAATTTACGAAAATTCGCTCATACGATCATGCTGCATGACCGGAACTTGTTAGCACTTTCTTGGTTATTTTTCCAATAGATGGATGGCTCGTCGACATGTAGTGTCTTGCTTCACTATCAGTGGCTTAATCGTTTCGTGAAGCTCAAAAAACTTTTCTAGAGACATCCTGAAATATTGGACGAATTTCCTTTCATCACTCTATAAACCATGGAAAAATGACGGATCGAAAAATGAAATCCGCCCCATAGTGGACGAACCTCAAGATTTTGGCGTCGCGTCGCATCGCGCCACGCCGCGCCGCTCTGTTGGCCTGGACGGCCACCTTTATACCGACTTTAAAATGACGAGAAAAAAATTACCGCTATTTTTTGTCAGGGAAATCTGAAGTTCGATCAGGGAAAAGTCAGGGAAATATAAAATTTCCATATCGGACCACCTGGTGTACAGTAAAAACATCCACGTAGATCTGAGCCGACCGGATCCACACTCGTTCTCGGCTCTCCGCTCCACGGCTCAGTGGCTCCTCGAGCCCTTCACAAATTTTGCTCGTCATTACCGAAGCCGAGAGGGATTTTCAGAGCGCTCTAACGGCTTTCCAGGAAAGCTGCCATAATATGTAAATCCAGTTTTTTTTTTTTTTTTTTTTTTTTTTTTTTTTTTTCATATATTTTCAACCAATGTTTATTTTTGCTTTTTCGAACTTCCTTCTAAGGTTTTACTTTATGAAAACAATGACGTGGCATTTTTGGTGGCTGATGGTTTAAAAAGAAAAAAAACTGCTGAAAATAAAAACAAAATTTACAGGCTATGGCAGCTTTTGTGGAGAGTCGCTAGCGCGCTCTGAAAATCCCTACAGGCTTCTGTAATGAAGTACGCTCTAAGCAACTCTCACAATCAAAACCTTTATAAGTCAAACACTAGTTTGAATTAGCGTCTTCTTTGTTTTTGAGGATTTATTAACAGTCATAATATATGATGATTAAACATCTAAAACGAAGGAAACAAAACGGCACTTTTTTCATAGCACGGTTCACCCCTACAATGTATACGAGCGGAAAAGATCCACTGAGCCGTTTAAAAGAACGGGATTTTAACACAGATTAACACAGATAACACAGAATGTGTTTTTACGGAGGGTTATTTGGTTTGAAGGCGTCCGTCCCGTAAGATCCCCCCCCCCCCCCCCCCCCCCGAACCCCACCCCTCTACCGTACGAGCTGCTACCCCCACCGCGCGTCCGCTCACCACCTACTTCCTTCGCCTTCCTTCACTCCCATTCCCTTGCAGTAAAAATCATTGAAGGAAGAAGGGAGATTTCGTTACTGAGAAGTATAATGCGTTGCAATATGTGGACATTGAGTTGTGAAACATAGGTCCATGCCTAACATGCTTAACGACTTTTTTAACTTACTGCTCCCATTTTATTGAAAATTAGTAAACAGACGATAGTTGGATTGTAGAACGACTTACTTGAGCCTCCATGCTCCTATTCGTCTTTGGAACTCATAAGTTCACACCACAATTGGTCACAGGGTTGCCACCTTACAAAACGTTAATATCTCCGGGAAGGGTCTACGTCACGGAGGTCTACAATCCAAGGCGCTGGATTCCAAGAACGCGGAATGAACTTCGGCCGAACTTACCAGAATGCCACCAGCCCTCCGGGGAACCCCCTAAATACACATTCTGTTTTGAGTGAACGGAGCGCTTAGAGCTGCTCTTCGAGGTGAACCGTTTTGCCCATCTCTAATTTCGAACACGATGAGCAATAAAAAAAAAAATGTATGAAAACCCATGACTCAAAAACAGAACACTACAAATTATCACACGAAGATTTTCCTTATTATATTACCTCTAACAAATAGAAGTGAGGATATCGAAAAGAAAATGTATAGGTACCACTTCAGTGACAAAAGGAATTAATTTTAAAAAAATTAAAAATAAACTCCGTTCTTCAAAGTATAAAAATATTAAAATGCCTAATAAAAATACTGCAAATTAGCATTTTCAATCAAAAGCTAAGCTCATTCTGTGAATTATCAAATTAGCATTAAAAATTGAAAGGCAAAATGACAATAGAAATAAGAAATGAATAAACACTTCAGAGAAATAAAATCAATTGTGAATAAATAAATGAAAAACATTTTTAAGTATCATCGTTTTCCGTTTTTTTGGTTATTGAAGTAGATAACAAATAGATGTAGCCTTTTACTTATAGCTACAGCTACTAGCTGTAGTTGTTATTTCGAGCTACAGCTTGTGGCTATAGCTGCTGTTTGCAGCTACTCTGATGTAGCTTCTTGTTGAAGATCACTTTTTCGAGTAAATTACTACAAGTATATTGGTTGCATGCTGTAGCTACTTAAGTTACTGTTAATTGAGTAGCCATCATTGTAGCTAGCTGCTGCCCAACACTGCTCGATAGACGGAAAGTGCGTAATTTTTGCTTTCCACCTCTTGAGAACTTTAACGACTCCCAACCATGTAAAGAAATAACTTGGGAACAATATTCCCATATTAATGTAAAAAATGAACTCACTATCAACAATTAACCAAATACCTTATTAAGCACCGTTTTTGCAGTATTGAGACTGGTGCTTGAAATTTACATGCAGTCCAAAGTTGAGAAAAACCGCTTTGATTAATTTATATTCAAATGAGGCTAGGTACACTCAAGAGTTTATAGAGTTAACAAGAAATTTCCAAGCGGATTTAGGAGTAGGTATAAAGCTCTCCTGAAGTTTTCTCGACGAGAGAAAGCCCTCAAGTTCGAAAGTAACTTGTGAGAAACCCTTAATGGTTACACACCTACAATACCGAGTCACGAAACAGAAGGCATTATGAAAAACTGCAACAAGGCCCAGTTCCTGCTCTGTAATGAGTAACAAACTGATGAAAACCATCCCCCTTTAGTTGGTAAATAGAATACATACATATAAGTTTATAGTAACACATAAGATAGTTAGAATTAGGGATTTAGGGCCAATTTCACCAGAGTTTTTAATCAACTTTTACTACGTTGACAGACAGACAGAGACATACAGACAGACAAACAGACAGACAGTCATATAGACAGATCGACCAACCACCGGCGCGGAACCAAAGTTGTTCACAATGGTCAATAACGTGTAGAAATGTGTGGTGTAATGCGAGTCGAAATTTTGATTTTGTTTACCAACAACATTTTTTCCTCCGAAAGTGAAAATGATGCTTCCGGTACCTACAGGTAGACACGGAAACAAAATAGGGATTTTAAGACAATGTAACATTATATAATAGGTACGACAATTCACGAAAATTCGCTCATACTATCATGCTGCATGACTGGAACTTTTTCTTTGTTATTTTCCATTTTTAAAATTGTTTAGGTATGTTCTGAGTTGTCTTTAAATCTTCAAAACTTTTCTTTTTTATGAACAGACACCCACCTATTTCAGTCAGTTACCTATTTTAGAAAATTCAACTCTGATTCCAAAAATACGCACAAAACTTTGAATGGTTCGAGATAAAGTAGAGAGATAGGGGGTTTTGAGGCAAGAAACGTGGTTTTCTTGAAAATCCTTTCTAAGTCAAATCTCCAATTGAGTAAATTATTTCACAAAGGTTTATTATTTTTTCAATTGAGTATGATCGTAGTTTTAGTTGGCTTGCGAACGTCATAAGGCCCGTCCAGACTCCTCGGCGTGTCCTATTTCCGAGTTGCCACAACCTATACTTCTATAATTGTATACGCACGTTTATATTTCTCGATTTGAGCTTCTATCTATTGAAATAGTTATTGCCTTAATAATATCATTATCTAAGTACGTACGAAAAGTCGAGAGGATATGTTATTAAATATGCGTAGGAAAAGCATTGGTATTAACACACAAATATGACCTAGAAAAAAATATATTCATGCCTCAAAGGAACGTCGTACCCACCTCATGGTGCCGCGGTGTATTATATGGGTATAACACGTAAAAGTAATAAATATCCATTCTCCTACACCTATCTGCTACGCCCCTGGTCACTCCAGCCACCACAAGGTGCCGCGGCGCCTCCTCCCCCCCCCCCCCCCCCCCCCCCCCACACCACCCACCGTGACCCCCTGCCAAGCGTGCCAGGCGTGCGCGCGTGCGTAAGTCTAACACTCAAAGCCTCGAAAAAGACACTTTTTCGCCCGTTTTTGGCCCATACCATCTATGCGAGTAAAGCGATCGGGATGGTTAAACGTTAGGACCAACTAGACATTCTTTCGTATAAGTCATTTCAAGCTTTTATGGCGGCGGACGGCGAACGGCGGACGGACATTTCAAATTTGGATTCTACGCACCTTGAAACGTGAAATGACAAAGTTTGAGGGGGGGTTATAAAAATGTTTTGCTACACGATCACAAAGGCTTATTATTGGAAATAATAAACCAAAAGTTACTCTTGATAGCGTTTCACTACATTTTCGGTCGTTTTCCTCTAATTTATTTTAACGCGTATTCAGAACCACGGATGAACCTATAAGGGTGGCCCCGTTTGGAAAAGTCAGGAAAACATGGAATTGGCAGGGAATTCCTTGCGTCGGGAAAAGCCAGGGAAATGCCAGAGAATTTCGCAAAAACCACCAAATGTCTGGGAATTTTTTTAATGAAAACGTTTTGAATAATTTAAAGCTTTTTCAGGTATAACTCCTAATACTTAATCATTCTAGATGCATATTATTTCATAGGTGAGTTATACGAAAGACTAAAATAATTATCAATAGTGGTGGTTAAACTGTTCAAAAGTAACAACGCTACACGCACATAAAAAACGCTGCAAATTATTTCACAAAGGTTTATTATTTTTTCAATAATTCTTACGCCCCTTGCGCCGTCCTGCTACGTCCCGTGTGACGTACAATAGTGATTTTTTACAATACCTAGGTAACTTCTCGAATCTGACTTCTTATCTTTACCGCATTACCGCATTTATTATACCTGTGACATTCCGAACCCTGAGTATTTCCGATTTTCCTGTATATATATTTTTTTGTAAACAAGCAAATTTATTTTCTTTCATTTTAGCGGAATGAAATTCGCTTTAAAACAAGATTTGAGAGTTCATGTTTGAATATTATACCCTTGGGTTCAACCCCACTCTTGAAGTTTAGTTTTATTTTGTCACAACTAACGATTTTGAAGAGAGCTAGAAAGAAATTAGTTCCTACCCTTCTCGGAATTTTTTTATTATTATTTTTTTCCCCTCTTTTTCGTCGATTTGAATGCTTCATTATCTAAATATGAAGTATAAGCCAGAGCTTAGATCTTCTCGGTTGTTGCTTTTCCTCCTTAGTTAGCTAACACTTTTCTTGAAATACGAACCTTTTTTTTTTTAGTATAAACACCCTTACATTTGTTTGCCGTAATTCGATAACCGTTTTAGAGTAGCTATATGGAATTTTATATTCGTTCATCAAGTCTTGTTTACCGTTACATATAAAAAGAAACCTTCGCAAACGTTCCCAAAATATCAACAAGTCTCCACCTACTATCCGGGAGGAATCCATTAATGGAGTTTGTTTTCGTTCGATACGAGATGCTTCAACGGGGTTCCGAGAATGGTTTCATTTCTGATTCTCTCTTAGTTTACCGGCGACAAGTTTTCGATAGCGTCACGGTGACACGAGATTATATAGATTGGTATAATGCAGCGATTCCCCGGGCTATAATTGGTTTTGTCATCCGTTCATTGCTACAATCATTGTAATGTGGTTTGTGAAATGAAATTAATTCCAAACAATTCCAATTTAACATGACCCAGTTAGAAGAGCCTCACATTGTTAATGTGTGTACGATGTAGACGTTATCTATTTATCGATCAAGAATAACAATCTACAAGTTTTCTTGTCTGACAAAGAACTTTATCGTAATAAAATTCCAATTTATTATACCATAATATAGAATTTGGCTCAAAATCTCACTTCAGCCGGAGATGTGTTCGAAATATCAGGTTCAATTTCACTTAGTCTCAATGGGCAAAATGTAAATATCGAAATTCGAAAACATCATCTTGAAACCTTTTTGATCATCCAAGTACAACTACATATAAAATACAGGGTGCCCCGCGTAAGGTGGTCAGATTTTCAGGTTTCGATTTTAAAGTATATTTCTGATACTGTTCTTCCTCTTAAAATTTTTGTTAAACCCTTAGTTTTCATGTAATTTAATTTTTAATTAATTTGGTTTTTTTTTTTAAATCAATAATAAACCCTTGCAATCAACCAAGAAAAAAATTGTATATCCCCTCCCTCAAAATTTGTTGGTTTACGTTTCAAGATGAGTAGAATCCAAAAATCGAATTAAAAAAAAAAACGCTGAAAATAATCACACAAAGGTTTATTATATCTCTATTAGATAGCCCTTCTACGCAGATCATTGGTCTATTAATTGGTTAAACCCCGGATATAAGATCAGAACATGGCGCTTCGAAACGACTCGACTCGACATCGACTTCAACTTCGACACAAATAGATTCCGACGCCGACTCCGACTCTGACTCCGAATCCAACTCTGACTTTGACTCAGACTTCACTCGACTTGACTCGACTCGAGTCAACTCGACTCGAGTCAACTGGACTCGAGACAACTTGACTCAACACAACTTGACTCGACTGAACTCGACTCGACTCAACATTGACTTAAACTTTGACACGACTTGACTCCGACACCGACTCGTCCTGACTTGACTTGACTCAACTCAACTCAACTCAACTCCAGTCAAACCAACTCAACTCGATTCGATTTTCAACCCCCCTCAAAATTTGTTGGTTTACGTTTCAAGATGCGTAGACTCCAAAAATCAAATTTTAAAAAATTCGTTCGTCCGCCGTCCAGAGTTTTTCTCCAAAACTACTCGACCAAAGTTCATGAAATTCGGCTCAAAAATCTTTCCTGATCAGCTGAGTGAGCTATAATCTCTATTTTTAACTGTAGGATGTTGAAATTTTACAGAAAGCCTTTCTGGGACTTCAATATACGAATGAAATGATGGGCTCTTTCGTGAATAGCTGAATGAGCTAAAATCTCTCTTTTTCGCTGTAGGATGTTGAAATTTGACAGGGAGCCTCTCTGGGACATCAAGAGACGAATGAAATGATTGGTTCTTTCCTGATCAGCTGAGTGAGCTAAAATCTCTCCTTTTCACTGTAGAGAGTTGAAATTTGACAGGGAGCCTCTCTGGGACATCAAGAGACGAATGAAATGACTGCCTCAACTCCAAACTTTTTCATATTGACATACGATCAACTACAAGTCAATACGAGTGTTTATAGATAAGAATTGGGTGCCGGAAAGTGAACAGCTGATAGTTCCATACCACCAAAGTATACACATCATCCTGACCTACATGTCCAACTAATCTGTATTTTTACTAAGGGATTGGCTACTTGACGTCATGTAATTTTGAAATGCGAGCTTGCGAGCATCCTGACCACCAACCTATACAGACCTAGATTCTGATCTATTTGTGCGAATTCATGTGCATTCTACTAGTGCGAATTCAGCTGTACAGCGGCCAACAACGAGCAACACAATCTTCAACGGTTGCAGAAAAAAGTGACTCTGACTCCGATTATTAAAAGGTAATTCTTTGTTTCCGGCCTTTAGTTAAGCTTGTTATACTCATTATTATAGTACAACTATCATCTGTGTGAATACGAAACATTTTGGAGTTGAGGCAGTTAATATGTACTTTTACCGCTCTTTCCACATCAGCTGAGTGAGCTAAAATCTTTCCTTTTTGCTGTATGTTGTTGAAATTTGACAGGAAGCCTCTCTGGGACTTCAAGAGACGAATGAAATGATTGGCTCTTTCCATATCAGCTGAGTGGAGTAATTTCTATGCTCACATTTTTCATGGTAGTTAATTACATGTATAGGAGTAACTATAAAATAATCACCTAATTTGAATTAATGGAAGTCTCTATTATCATATGTGTGAATTTTTTGCTGTTCATCCTATGAAGCTAGAATTTGGTAGGCATGAAACATGATTCTTTTTTTAACACAGAATGTGTTTTAGCCATGGACTAACTAGCCGAAAATGGAACGCGGGATGGTAACGAAATGTGTGACGGATGATTTTCACATACAACCGAGTCGTTGCTAGGGAAATGGTACTTCGTCGTTTTTCATCCCACAAAATTCGTTGACCATTCGTTCGAAAGCTCTCGATTTATCCAACAATATTATGTTAACTACTGCGAAGTGCGTGTCCAACAAACTGAGTTATGAGCATGGTTATATAAATAATTGTTTACACACAGGTGATCATTCTCAATAATTGATATTGTGAACATGATTGCAACCGCTTGTTAATTTCTGATGATTTCATTGAGCTTGTGTTTCGATGATTTGATTCATAGCAGGTGATCTGAGTATTACGAAAACGGTTTGATTTGTGAAGCGGAGGTTAAATAATTTTAATAGGTAATTTCTATACTTTACACTCTAGGAAGCTGTAATTTCGTTTGTAGCCTCTTTAGGACATTTACTTGACGATGCTCAGGGTCCGGATCAGATGTGTGGCTCTTAAAGCTAATTTCTATGCTTTACACTCTAGGAAGCTGTAATTTCGTATGTAGCCTCTTTAGGACATTTACTTGACGATGCTCAGGGTCCGGATCAGATGTGTGGCTCTTAAAGCTAATTTCTATGCTTTACACTCTAGGAAGCTGTAATTTCGTATGTAGCCTCTTTAGGACATTTACTTGACGATGTCCAGGGTCCGGATCAGATGAGTGGCTTTTAAAGCTAATTTCCATACTTTACACTCTAGGAAGCTGTAATTTCGTATGTAGCCTCTTTAGGACATTTACTTGATAAATCGCTCTTGATTTATCACGAATTTATTTCGGTTTTTTTTCGTAGTTTCATACTATAACTATATAAATTGATGTTATAAATGAATAGTAAACAATGACGCTTGTTTGGTTGTCACTTGGTTGCGCGACAACGCAAACACATTCTGTGTTTCAATAATTTCGTCCGAAGTATGTAAATAGAGGTAACCGGGGGTCCAGGGGGCTTGCCCCCTGGCGAGGCGCGGAGCGCCGAGTTTTTTTTTTTTTTTTTTTTTTTTTTTTAATTTGAATCCAAATCTGTTTTGAGTAGTATGTAAAGTTGTCAGTTGGAAAATTTCATATTTAGATAAATACTACATTCAAAAACAACACCCTCTCAATATAGGTCCAACTGAGTCAGAAAAACATCACTAACAAATGTGATCGATAACTCTTCTTCAGCCTACCCATATTTACTGGGCTGATCTAGATGCTCTTGAATGAATTTCTGGAGGGAAAAGGAAACCATAAAATGCGTATACGAATTTTAGGACTGAACGGAATCCCTCGACACGAAAAGCAGGAAGAAGGAGGCTGTTCCAGCGTTCGACCTTCTTTTATAGCGGGCGAAGGCAATAATATCAGCTACTCGCTTGAATTCATGACATTCTCTTGTTTACGATCAGAAATTAATTTCATGCTCGAATGAGTTGGCGTACGCCCCACTGAATTGAAGCGCCAGTATCAGCGATGGCAAACAGTTCTTCGAACCAAGTTAAATACGAAATTCTGTATTACATTTACCTAGGCAATCTACGAATTCAAATGGGATGCATCTACGGCGTTCAAACAACGATGCACAATGGTGATCATGCATTTGATGGAAGAGGCACGATATAGTTTTACGTTGTAGCCTATCTCAACTATCGAGTTGGAGTTAATTTGTGTTGAATGTCCCTTCCCTTTGAAATTATGATTTAAATTGGCAGGAGGGCGTGCAATGACTGCTCGCCGGGAATTGGGTGAAGGTATTTTTATCGATTATACATTTAAGAACAAACAAACTCGGCCCTTCGGGTCTCGCAAGGGGCTTTATTATTACTAAAAGGCTAAAAGTCCAGAAACATGGAACATGCGGCAGAAATGACCAAGTAACAAAAACCAAATTTTTCAGGAGCTTCATAGGACAAATAGAATCGAAATTAGAAAGAATTACCTAAGTAGGTAATCACAGGTCTGCTAAAAATTTTTTTTGATCAGCTGCATGGAATCTTATTGCTAAATTTTACGTTTTTTGGTGTGCTGAATCTAAAAATGACCGCCATTTTTGTCCATCACGTACAGTTTTCTTGCAAAACACGAGGAATGAGTGAGTACATAAATAACACAAAACTGTAGAAAAAAAACCATACTTTGTTTTATGTAAAAACTAAAAAAAACATAAACTGTTTAAAAAATTCATTCTGTTTGCTTGTGGAACCTTTTCTTCTTTTCTTTAATATTTCTTCGCACACGTTTTCGATCTCCAGCATTGTCTGTATCCCTCTTGAGCATCCAACAGTAGTCAGCTAGTATTTTGACGTCCCATGGTTCTTAGTAGCGTCGTTCCATTTCACGAACGTCTTGGTGGAATCGTTCAGCTTGCTCCTCACTGAACGCTCCCACTTTTTCTGGGAAGTAGTTGACGTGGGAGTGTAGGAAATGTACTTTTAAGCTCATTTTGCACCCCTGAGCTTTGTATGTATTTGTAGTTAGGGTCTTTCGTATTCCCTAGAAACTTTTGCACTACGTCCTTGAAAGAATCCCAAGCTTCTTTTTCTTGTTCTCCCATTGATTCTGAAAACTGGGGATCTGACAGAAGTTTACGTATGTCCCTCCTTCAATTTGACTTCAGAAAGTTTTGGGAACCTGGAGCATACATATCTGAAACATTCTCCATCTCTCGGCAATGATTTGATAAACTGCTTCATAAGCCCCAGTTTTATGTTGAGTGGGGGTATTAAAACCTTTTCAGGTGGAACCAAGCTTCTATTAGGAACGTTTTTCTGGCCAGGGATCAGGGTGTTTCGAAGTGGCCAATCAGTTTTCACCCAATGGTGATCTCGGGCTCGACTGTCCCACAAGCACAAGAAGCAAGGGTACTTCGTATAGCCTGATTGCTTACCCAGCAATGTTCTTGATATTTGATTTTTTCAAGAATCAGGGCCAAATCCTTGTATTTTTCCTCCAAATGTACTGAGTGGCCAATAGGAATTGATGCAAATTTACTTCCATTATACAGTAGCACTGGTTCAAGGTTTGTTTTGGAAGAATCAGTGAATAAGCGCCATTGAGAAGAATCATATTCAATTTCAAAGCACTCCGAATGACACCACAAGCTATATTCAAAAAACCTGTTTTGCTAAAAACTAGACGTGATAGAATTTTCGGAGTATTTTTTTCGGTTTCAGCATGCAAAAATCCAATGGAAACAGTCAGAAAATCTGATGCAGTTTTTTGATCGCAGACCTGTGTAATTTTTTGTTATGGTGCGCGTCTAAAATTACTAAAACCAAGATTAACTTCTCAACCAAGTGACAACAAAACAAGCGGCATTGTTTACTTTATCCATTTATAACATAAATAAATATAAAACTAAGAAACAAATAGAAGAACAAGTACGAAAGAAATGCGTGATAAATCGAGAGCTTTACAACGAATGGAGAACGATTTTTGCCCGGTGAAAACTAAAGAACTTTCATTTCCATGTTAAAAGAAAAAATTTCGTGACACATCCGCGTCACGTTTTTTGCTAGTTAGTCCAAGGCTTAAGCTTGTACAATGCTTTAAAAAAATGGTTTCCTACACGCATTTATAGGAGGAAATAATTGAAAAAAAATCGAGGAAATCGAAAAGGTATATGAAAAAGTGCATTATTTAGGAATTGTTTCAGAATGCCTCAAAACGGATTTCAATGAAGAATGTTTTCAAACAATTTGATTTACTATTTCGATTTACTAATGGCTTTGAAACTATTTTCAGAGCCATTGCAAAAGCTTCATTTTTTAAAAGAACTCTAGAAGGAACTTTCTATCAGAAATTAGTTGCGGAATACGTGGGTGAAGGTTTCCGGTTATAACTTGATACACCCTTGTCTATATTACGGCAAACTCTAGGAATCGCTTCAGAATGCCTCAAACTGATTTCCACAAGAAAAAATGTATCTTTTTCGAAAAACGTCTTTTTACTTTATTTTTAAATGTTTGGAGCCATTGCAATAGCTTTATCTTCTTCGAAAATTCTCTAAAAGGAACGAGATTCGGGATTCTAAGGGAATCCTTACCATCTTCTCATCATTCGGTTTGCCTCTTTCAATCACACTTTACCATAAGAACCCCGGGTGTTCCAATTGAGAGCTTCGACGCATTTATATCTTGACGAAGAAATTGGTTTTTGATAACAAGGGTATTGCTCTCGGAGGCCTTGAAGCTCAAGTTAGTTACGAAAGAGCTTCAAGTGTCACCTGGCGCTGACTCAAATGACTGATCGCTTACTCCCCAACCCCTTAATTGCCGCGTCTGTTTTTGATTCCCACGTCAAGAAAGTTAGGTGGAAACCGACCGCTTAGTTCTTGTCACCATTCGGACACGTGTGCCAAATGAGGTGTTAATAACCAATCCGCTCGGGGGAAATATTTTTGTGAGGCAAATGACAAATTTAGTTCGCCGGTACTCGCCGTTTGGTCCGACTTCGCAAGGAGTATCAAAGTAGAAATGTAAGCAGTTATTTAGAGAGTTCCTGGTTACTACGGTGTTCTAATACGGTGAAGGTGAATCTAGGGAAAATCAAAATTTCGCTAACACGCTGGTTGTTACTACGGTGCAAGCTCGGTGTTTCACGCGTCTTCACACGTCGTCTATTGACATTTTATGTCTTTACTTCGGCACATAAACGAAAAAGGCGTTAACAAAAAGCGTTTAAAAAAATAGCTTAATTTGAGAACAAGTACGAAAGAAATGCGTGATTAATTGAGAGCTTCCCAACGAATGGAGAACGATTTTTGTCCGATGAAAACTAAAGAATTATAATTTCCCCAGCAACGGTTTTTTTGTACGTGAAAATCATAAGAAACATTTCATGTCACATCGCCGTCTCCAAACCGCGCCTCCCCAAAAACGTGAAAAAACGTGACACTTTTCGCCAGTTAGCTCAAGGCTAAAATATGTTCCATGCTAAAATTGTACTCAAATTTCATTAATTTTTGCTGAAAACTCTATTAAAAATAAGAGCTGTTAAAAATAAATACGACAGAGTCTTGCGAAAAACATATCCCTGTCAAAAAGTGTCGCGAAAAATTCCTTGACCCCCAGCCAAAAGACATATCCATGTCAAAACCCCCAGCCAAAAGACATATCCATGTCAAAATGTTTAAATCAAGCATTTTAATTTCTCCCTTGATGGGAAAAACAAAAGATCATGGATATGTCTAGTACCTACTGCTTACCAGTTGGTACCTACTACTCAATTGTATACCAACCATGTAGTGCCTTCTTTTCACAAGATTATTCCATTATGGTTACAAAACAATATTAGTTTTTAACTTAGAGTAATAAATCAGCATTCCTTGACACTACAATGGCTTAGAGATCATGAAATGTCGTGGTAAAATGAGAGCATTCCAAAAAGTGGCGAACGATTTTCCTACTATGAAAACTAAGGGAGTTGCTCTTCCCTAGTAACGCCTTGGTTGTACGTGAAAATCATTAGAAAATGTGCCGGTCGGGAAAAAAAGTGTCGGTCGGGAAAATAAGTGTCGGTCGGGGAAAAAAAGTGCCGCGAAAAATTCCTTGACCCCAAGCCAAAAGACATATCCATGTCAAAAAGCGTTTAATAAAAGCGTTATGGTTGGTTTTCTGATGATTTCCGCTTACAACCGAGGCGTTGCTAGGGAAATGGTACTTCGTCGTTTTTCATCCCGCAAAATTCGTTGACAATTCGTTCGAAAGCTCTCAATTTATCCAACCATATTATGTTAACTACTGCGAAGTACGTGGCCAACAAGCTGAGTTGTGAGCATGGTTATATCAATAATTGTTTACACACAGGTGATAATTCTCAATAATTGATATTGTGAACATGATTGCAACCGCTTGTTAATTTCTGATGATTTCATTGAGCTGGTGTTTCGATGATTTGATTCTTAGCAGGTGATCCTAATATTGCGAGAAGGGTTTGATTCGAGAAGCGGTGGTTAAATGATTTTAATAGGTAATTTCTATACTTTACACTCTAGGAAGCTGTAATTTTGTATGTAGTCTCTTTAGGACATTTACTTGACGATGCCCAGGGTCCGGATCAGATGAGTGGCTCTTAAAGCTAATTTCTATGCTTTACACTCTAGGAAGCTGTAATTTCGTATGTAGCCTCTTTAGGACATTTACTTGACGATGCCCAGGGTCCGGATCAGATGAGTGGCTCTTAAAGCTAATTTCTATACTTTACACTCTAGGAAGCTGTAATTTCGTATGTAGCCTCTTTAGGACATTTACTTGACGATGCACAGGGTCCGGATCAGATGAGTGGCTCTTAAAGCTAATTTCTATGCTTTACACTCTAGGAAGCTGTAATTTCGTATGTAGTCTCTTTAGGACATTTACTTGACGATGCCCAGGGTCCGGATCAGCTGAGTGGCTCTTAGAGCTTGCATACGAGTTTGCAACTAAAGACATAAAATGTCCCAATGTGTTGCAGACTCGTATGCAAGCGTTTCTGATGATTATTGAATACAACCTTATCGTTTTCATGATGATTTTTTATCAAATGTTTTGTAACCTGACGCTGATTCCGACATCTTGTATTTCTCCGGCGCTGCTTTCCTTCAACCTGATCCCAGTTTCCATCATCCATCATTTTTATTTTTTATTATTATTATTATTATTTTTTTTTTTTTTTTTTCAATTTGTTGTGATATTTGTAAAGTGAACCTTTGTAATCAGTCAAGGAATTTTTTTATCCCCTCTGTGAGGTTTTTGTTTACTAGGGGGGATGAGCATGAGCCCCTGTCCCTTCTATTTAAACCTCTTTACCGTCACGAGGTGTTGTCAGCCTCCGGACGTGTGATCTGTTCAGAAAAATATCAGCCCCTCTGTTTTCCCCTATTCCTGCACTGCTTTTAAAGGAAGAGTGATAAAGGTGGTGAAATGATTATTGAAGCATTGGGCAGTTTCGGGAAAAGTTAATCAATATTTATTATTGTAAACATTCTCAATCTTGCGTATACTTATGAGCTTAATGTTCAAAAAACTGTTTAACTTGTACTTAACACAACTGTAATTCTTTATACTCTAACCCCTACAATCTAGGTCCCTACCTAATGCCTCCAAAGTTACCCTAACGCTTCGCGGGTGACTTTTCGGAACGCGACGCGACCGAGGAATGTTGCGGAGCGCTCTCCCGGAGTATTAGGCGGGCTTGAAATGGGAGTCAGAGAAACTACTTGGTGTGTTTAGAGGTTGAAGGCTTACCGTGCTGGCCAGGTGAACGGCTTTTCTTTCAGATCTGGGAATTTCCCTCCAGCGGCGTGGTCCAGGGCTATTTGGTCCGGGCTGGTCTTCGATCTCCCTTCCTTGGGGGATGGTAAACTGCGGGCGTCGAAGAACAAGGGGCTGCAGTTGATCGGCTTCCTAGACTGCTCCTCACTTAGGCCTTGTGTACTGGGCAACAGCTATTACGGCACGACCCCGAGCTCCGGTCGTCAAACGGTTTTGTATTTTTCTTGTGGGCGTGCACGAATCCCCTAAATTTCTAAATCCAATCGTTGTATTCGATTCTCCCTCCAGTTAGTCCTCGGTGATTCGCTTCGAATGTCCATTGGCTACGAGTTGTGACGTATGCATCAGGGGTTTAATTTTTCTCCTTCCCTCCTCACTGGTTGCGAAATATAGTGGGGGAATTTAACCTCATTTTTGACATCACGCCATTCCATTTAATTTGCTGACAATCGCCTTTGCACGTGTCTGCGTTCCCTCTGGGAATGGGGTCGCAACTGCAAGCTGAAACCTCGGCTGATTCCTTTTTCGGCTGTTCTCTATTGTCAATTGTAAACTGTCAGTTTTCGATTTGACAATTTCCCCCTCCTTTTTGAAATTTTGCGTTCGGAGCAAAATTTGGACCGTTAGCAATCGCACGTTTGGTTCCGGGTTGTCGGCACTGGAAAAATGGGAGGACTTTACACTAGGAGGTCTTTTCTGTTAGCTGTTTATCTTGATACAAAGATACAAAGTTTTAGAATGTTACTTTACAGTATTAAATTTTGACATTTTTTTTTTTTTTCTTAATATAAACTTTTCCTTTACATATATTTCAACATAGGTATCATAGTGAGTTCTTATTTTCTGCCATAAATTAACCTAATATTAATTCCCTTTTTATTTACTCTATTTAAATCTAGTTTATTTCTTGTTACCCACAATGGATGGATATGTAAATCCTAATAAATGCATATTTACTGCCATATATTACCCTATTATTAATTCCCTTTTTATAGTTTATTCTATTTAAATCTGGTTTATCTATTGTTACCAGCGTATAAATCCTAATAAATGCTTATTTACTACCATACATTACCCTATTATTAATTCCCTTTTTATAGCTTATTCTATTTAAATCTGGTTTATTTATTGTTACCAGCAGTGGACTTCCTGTCTGTGGTCGTGCGTGTCTGTATGTCATGGTCTGTAAAATTAAATGTGGGTAGCTATGACTTAATCATTTTAATTTTTCTAGGTTTCTATCGCCTCTATCCGTCTGGTTACTTGTATGATCTGTGGTTGCTGGACCACGATTGGCTGTGTCTGATTGGTCTGAGATTTGTTGCGTTTTAAGTAAATAACTATTGCCGCAACTGCGATTAGTGTAATAACCAGTATTCCCGTGTTTGTTTTGGGTAAATGCTGGCTGACTAAGGTATCCCACGTTATGTCTACTGGGTTTTGTAACGTTGGTATTTCATTAATTGATTTTGCAAAGTGTTCAAATGGGTCGTGATTTTCCGGGTGATTGATTGAGTATTTTGGTTGTTGGAACCTAATTTTGGTGAAATTTAAAGGTAATTCTGATATGTTTCCTTTTATGTACGTGAAGCTTTTGATGAAATTCGCTCGAATTAATTGCTCGTATGGTTGGAAAACTTCCCCATTAATGTTCATTTGGCAGGTTGCAAAGCACGTTATCCTATATGTTCCTTGGACGTCAATTGATTTTATTGTCTGCTCCGTGTAGACTGTTATTCTTGAGCCTAGTGGGGCGTATAGGAAAAAGTGTGTTCCTTCATTGATTATGGAATGCAGGTATGGTTTTTCTAGTTGGAAAAACTTTATTTCCGTGTCATTTGTCATTGGGTCCCCTCTTTGGAAATAGTTGAAATCGGTGTGTAGATTACATATATAATTTTGCTCGTGTGTGCGTGTACAGTGGCGCTCTACATGTTGTTCTGAAATTCCCATGTAGGTGTTATCTTTTTGTCCTAGATTATGGATATATAATTCGTGTTTAGTGACTTTATATTCAAAGATCTCCGTGTTGTTTTGGTACTTCGTAGTTGTGTGAGCAATTGGGGTGTATTGTACTAATTTTAATGTTGATTCTTTGACGATGATCGGCATTTGGGCTTCTACATAAATTCCGTCGCTGGTGTGTGCATACGATACTTTCGCTATTCGTAATAACTGCATTATCTCGTGGTCTGTGTTTAATATTATGTACGGTAGTGTTAAATTTTTATGAATTTGGGTCATAATGTTTCCTATCTGCGATTTTATGTTGCTAGGTTGAATTAATTTCTCTCCTAGTGTGTTTAATTTTGCGAACGTGAAAAAATCAAGAAATTCGTCATTGTTTTCCCTGATGTTTTGTAGTGCAATAATTAATTGATAGTAAATTGTGCTGATCAATGTTTTTGTTTCAATGTACGTCGTGTCTTGTTGTAATTGTTTAATTAATGTTTCTTGATTTGAGTTGAGCTGGGCGTAAGCCGCTCTCGCGTCTTTAAGCATCACGTGCATCGTTGAATTTACGTATCCTATTATGTCGTGTTCATGTTTTAAAATCTGATTTTGTTGTGCTGTTAGTTTTATTAGAGTTCCATTTATAAATTCGTAATCCGACTGTGCCATCGTTCCGAACAAGAATTTGTCTGCTTCTCCCACCATGTCTATTAATCCACGTTTTTGTCTATTTTTCGTAGGTGCCGTGAAGCTGTTTAGTATAATCAATTGATCTGTGACTTTTGTCACTGCTGTGTTCAAATTTTGATGGTTAGCAAACTGTCTTATGTTTTCCGTGCATTGTCTTTGGTTGAACTGATGTTTTGGCCGGATTTGATCATGTATTGTTGAACATATTTTTCGGAAGTCTTCTGTCTGTTGGACGATATCATCGGCCGCTTTTATTAAGGCTGTGACGTTTAGGAAGGTTAAGAAACGCGCTGTGCCTTTTTGTTGATTCACTTCCCCTAGCGTTTGTTCGTGAGCTAAATTTGTTGTTGATACCTTTTCACATGTGAAGTCTGCCTGAATCGTCCTGAAGTTCATGCATGCAAGGATCACGTTTGTTGAGAGGTGCCTCATTTCGTGATTCTTTCTCTCTGTCCGTCCTTGTATTATTTCTGTCCTCTGTAACAGAAATCCATTTTCTGTTACCTATCTCTATTGGTCGTTTTGCTAGTTTACAAGAATTTGATCCTCCCAGTCTTGTGACGCCGTAATTCGAATTCGTGAGATGTTAACGCCTCAGCGCTTACTCATTTTTTTTCTTTGTTCGTTACTGTTGCTTGTCTCCTTTTTTTTTTTTTTTTTTTTACATTGTCGCCTCCTAGTTGCATCTATGAGGGGGGATTCTGAGAAGCTGTTTCGCTGATCTTTGCGGTTCGGCTCCTCGTGGAGCTGGCGAGTTACAGTGTTGGTACTTCAGTTGTGATCCGGGCGCGTTGTAGTTAATGTGTACTCGTGAGTGTGGGTGTCGTGTGTGTACCATGTGAGGTTTGTTCCTAATAGAAGCTCTTTATGGCGTTTTTGATATTCATTGAATAGTTTTATTTTGGTAGTCGTCTTAGATCCTGGGTTATTTTCTTGTGTTTCGGTTGCGCTGTTTTTGATAGTCGGAAGCCCATTCCTGCGTTATATATCTCTTTATCTTAAGGTTATTTCTAATCCCGATTGCTATTTCTAATTGCCCTCAGTTGTCTTATATAATTATTATATGTAGCTCTTTTTTATTCCACGCAATTCGAGACCCTCGACATAATGTCCTCTATCTGATATTTTCATGCATTACGACCTCTTTATATACCTAATTTACTCTCGTATATTTTCCTCATTGTCACAAAAATCGGTTATCTCCTTGTTTCCGCGCATTCTTCGCGCGTGATACCCCGTCCATCATTCCTTCCTCTTCACTGATTCCTTTGCTCCACTCATTTTCTCAGATTCTCAAGTTTCTTTAGACGTTCATTACTCGTATTCCAGCGCAATATTCGCGCATTTTTCGCGCATTAATTCTTAATCTTCTTTTTATTACTCCATTTTTGTATTTTTCTTTATCTGTTCTCACTTCCTTTTTGTTATC
The DNA here is from genome assembly GCA_030762985.1 of Adelphocoris suturalis. NCBI lineage: Eukaryota > Metazoa > Arthropoda > Insecta > Hemiptera > Miridae > Adelphocoris > Adelphocoris suturalis. The sequence goes on from CM061046.1 coordinate 12,461,103, forward strand.
TTTTCTCTTCCGCGCATTAATTAATTATTCATTATTCTATGTCAATTATTATTATTTATTCTCTGTCCGCGCATTCTTCGCGCATTTTACATTACGATCTCTTGATTTCATGTATCCATGTATCAAATGCTTTTATTCATCCATTCGTATCTTCAATGATTCGCTCTCTCTTTTCATACAATTTCTTCCATTCGTATCTTCAATGATTCGCTCTCTCCTTTCATACAATTTCTTCCATTCGTGGCTCGTCAGCCTTTCATTTATTCTAATCCTGTCATTCTCATTTGCCTCAAGACTGATTCATTCTCTGATACATGCATATTTTTCTTTCATTCTTAGCGCTCCATTATTCTGTCTTTTGGTATCATTGGACGTTCATAGTATCGTTTTAGCTGAGAGGTATGATAATTTTTGATTTTTGTATCTCCACGATATGGCACTATGATTTGGTAATTACATGGTCCCGTTTTTCGATGTATTTCGAATGGGCCTTCGTATTTTTGTGCTACTTTACTTGTTTTCGGATCGAAACATGTTTTTTTTATAAGGACTAACGCCCCGTTTTCATAATTTGTGTCGGTCCTGTTTCTATCGTGCACTGATTTTAAACGCCTGAAATTTTCGTGATGCGTTTTGGGTAATTCCAGTTGGATAGAATTCTGGTTTTTACGTCGTTCTACTTCATTTGCTGGTGACATATTGTCTGGGAGACCGCTGCGCTTATGTTCGTTCATCCCGAATATACAATAAAACGGTGTTTTCATGCGTAGGGCTTTCGTGGGCGTTGTGTTAAGTTCCTTTTGTGCTTGTTTTAATAAAATTTCATAATCTGTATGCCCATGGTTCATGTGAATTCGTAGGTATTGTGCTATTCGTTGATTTGATCTCTCCACGATGCCTTGAACCGATGGCCGATATGCGTTTGATCGCACATGTTTGATTGCGTTTGTGTTTAAATATTCTATAAATTCTTTGCTAGTGAATGCAGATCCGTTGTCTGTTTGTATTATTCCTGGATAGTCATACGTAGTTGCGAACTGTTCTACCGCCCTTATTGTTTCTTTGGACGATACGGTTTTTTGATAATGTAACGATATGAAACGCGTTAGTGTGTCAATAATCGAGAGAATCCAAAATTTTCCTCCCGAAGGTTTCTGAATTGGTCCGAAATGGTCCATTTCCACTCTGTCAAAAGCTCTTTCACCTGGTTTTATTTCCTGTAGTAATCCCGGCGGTTTGCCTCCTCTGTTTTTATTTTCCATGCAACTTTGGCAACTTTTTACGTATGCCTCCGTGTCTTTTGTTAAGGTTGGCCAATGGTAATCCGTTTGAATTTTGTTTCTGGTATAAATTCGAGAAATATGTGCTAAGTCGTCGTGGTTCTGTTTTAATACCTTTTCTCTATAAGCATGAGGAACGTATATTTTCGGCGTGGAGTTCCGTTTTTTTGGATGGTAATACAGGTAATTTCCCTCGAATTGGTAGTTTTTAGATTGTTTCATTATTGATTTTGCCGATCTTTTGCCCATTTCTTTTATTGCCTTTATTTCTTGATAGAATGGGTCGTTTTCTAGTGAATTCAGGAATTCAGTCTCCCATTCGGGGACCTCTATATTTTGTTCAACGTTGGGTTCGTTTTGTTGGAAATTTCTAGTTCTTGATCTAGTCAGTACGGCGTTCATACTTGTAGTTATTGTTTTTGTCTCTTTATAAATTTCTGGTAATAGGTACGGCGGTTCCAATTCCCTTTCATCTAAAATTTGGTCACTTATTGGGTTTCTAGACAAATAATCTGCTAGTCCGTTGGAGCTCCCTTTTAGGTGTCGAATTTCTACATTACCGTGATTTTTTATAGCCAGTATTAATCTCAGTAATTTTGGACTTTTTTCGTTGAAATTTTTTAGGTATGTTAAAGAAAGATGATCTGTGTATACAATGACCTTGCGTTCGAATAGGTAATGGTGGCATTTCTTCAAGCTATTTGCTAGTGCTATTAGCTCTATTTCCGTTGCAGTTTTAGGTCCCGTTGTCTGATCTAGTTTTTGAGATATGAATTGTATGACGTATAATTTTGAACTGTCTGGGTCCTTTTGTGCTAGGATCGCGGCTACATTGTATTTACAACCGTCCACAAGGATGATGTCCTGCCTATCTGGTCTCCATTGCTGTAATGCAGGGCTGTGTATGATTGCTTTTTTCAAATTTTCGAAGCTTTCCTGCTGTACGGTCGTCCACTTGATTGGTGCTGTTTTCTCTTTTAATCCTCTAGTGGCATCTATGAGTGGCTGTACTATCTTTGCAAATCCATGTATGTGTGCTCTCCAAAATGAAAATGTTCCTATTAGCGAACGTAGTGCTGTTAGTGTTTTCGGTACTTGCAATGCCTGTATCGTATTTATTGCTGCCTGATCTGGGTGTAGTCCGTTTCTTCCGCATTGTTTCCCCAATATTAGTGTCTCGTACATAGCAATTTCTGTTTTGGTAATTTTCATTTTGAAGTTGAATTGTTCCGCTTTTTTCAATACCTTTTCTAATCGGTCCATCATTTGTGATATATTTTTGGCACTCATAAGGTAGTCATCTGCATACGTGATTAATTCCTGGTTTTTTATCATATCTCCAAAAATCTGTTGTGTTGCCTTGTAAAATTCGTAGTTTGCTATGGCTATTCCCATTGGGAGGCTTCGGAACTGATATTTTACTCCTGTTGGTCCAAAAAATGCGGTATACGGCCTTGATTCTTCCTCTAAAGGTATCGAGAAATAAGCTGATACTGCGTCCATGCGGCTTATATAAGGTTGATTTGTTAGTAATGCGTGTACCTGATCCATGGACGGTAGGTTTATTGTTGGGACATATATTTGCTGATTTAATTTCCTGTAATCTATCAGTAATCGGTATTCAGGTTTGTTTTCGGGTGATGGTTTTTTTATCAAAAAACATGGTGATGCCCATTCTGATTCTGATTCTTCAATTATTCCCATATTTTGTAATTTGGTGAGTTCCTGTTCCAAAATTTCTTCCTCCGCCGGCGATCTTCTAAATGGTTTAACTTGTACTGGATTTTCATTTGTTAACCTGATTTTGATGGGTTTTACCTTCGCGATCGTGAAATCTTCAGGTTCGGTCAAGAATACATGTTCGTATTTTCTTAATAGCTTAACTATGGCGTTGTGGTCTTCAACTGATAGATCTTTGTTGATGTTCGGTGCATTTCCGTTTTTTAGCGTAAATTGTAGTTTTCTGGAATTTGGGTCTTCTTCCTCGTTCGCGGCTTCCTTATACGTATTTTCTGGTATTTTTGCATTGATTCTCTTTTCTTGCCTTTTTGAAATTTCCTTGGCGATTTTTTGCGTAATTTCTCGTCCCTGTCCATTTTTCGTCGGTCTTTCTAAATCCGTGTGTTTGAATTTTACGGCTCTGACCACCAGGTCCCTTTCTGAAGTTGTTGTAATTGCCCAGTAGTTATGATCTTTTTTTGCTAGGTCATGTAGCAAGTAGATTGTTGGTCTATTTTTCCTATTCTTGAATTTATAATAATATGCCGTTTTTGGCTGTGTTATGATGATGGCTAGGTTAACTCCCGTTTTCCGGGCTATTTGAGCTATTTCTAGCGGTGTCCAATATTCTTTATGTAGTTCATTTACGATTTGTAGTTCATCCATGATCTGTCTATAATTTGGTTTGATGCTCTGTTTATTTAAGGCTTTTTTCAGTGCTGAAATTCCACTTTGTCCCGGCTGTTTGATTATCTCCTGGTCGTAATTTGGTACATAAATTATCTCCGGTTTCTTTATATTGGGTTGGCCTATTTGGTTTGCCATGAGGTGTCCCATATCCTCTTGAAATGTGAATGTAAGTTCCATTATGGGATTAAAGATTGTTAGTGTTCGGTTTTTGTAGTTAATTAGTGCTTCTTGTAGTATGAGGTAATCCGATCCCAAGATTAGCTGTGGTCTTTCTTGGTCAGTCGTTTTTTTTACTACATAAAACGTGTGTTCAATTGTCCGATTATTTTCCATTACTGTGAATGGGTGTTGTACTGTACCTAGGACGCTAATTGGTTCGTTGGTGACTGTCCATAAAGTGGTCGTGTGGTCTGGCGTAATAATTAAATCCTTGTTACATAACTCTTCTGAGATTATGGAACCTCCGGCTCCGGTGTCGATTAAAGCATGTGTTCGACCTTTATTTATTCTCACCTCTATTTTCGGTTGGTTCATTGTTATATCTATGTTCTTTGTAGGCTTTATGTTATAGAGAGGGATATATATTCGTTTTTGTGACGATGATTCAATGTTCTCTGGTTGTGTCTGCACGGGCGGTCCTGTTTCAGTGGTTTTTACATCAAGATCGCCCTCTACGCGTTTTTTGGGGGGTTTGACGAGAATGTCTTGTTGTGATTTGATGTATTTTGGTGGTATAATTGACGATTTTGTCTGTCGTGGTTGTCACGATAATTTCTGTGCTGCCCGCGGTCAGTGTTGGTTCCCCTGAAAGGGAATCTTCCTCTGTCACTCCCTCTGTGGTAGGTGTTTCCCTGATTTTGGTGTCCATTCCCGTGGTATCCGGTTGTGTATCCTCCTCGTGGATACGAGTAGTTATATTTTCTTCCTATATAGTTTCCTCTTGGTTGTAATGGTCCTCTTCTGTAGGAGGTGCTTCTGTATGTGTTGTTCTGTGGTCCATTGTATGGCATGTTTCCGTCTCTATGATAATTGTTGCCTGTTCCTCTATATATTCCTCGATGGCTGAAATTTTGTCCTCTCTGGTGTATCTTCCCTCGTGTGTTGTTTTCTAGGGTTAGTTGGTTTATTTGTCTCTGTAATTTGTTCACTTGTTGTTCGAGATCAGTAGGGTCATTCTTATTTCTCATGCCAAGGTACTGTAATGACATTTCCGCTCGCTGAGTTGCCTGTTCTATTGCATCAATAGTTGACTTGTCATGTCCTGCTATTAGTGCCGTGTATTGTTCTGTAAGCCCCATTTGGATTATGCGCGTTATTTCTTCGGCCGACATGGCTGGGTCTACCTCATATGCTAGTTGTCTTGTTTCCGCAATGAATGTACGTGGGGATTCATTCGGTTTCTGACGTCGTGAGTATAGCATAGTTCTTAATTTCTCCCTGTACATTGGGTCTCTGAATCTATTTATGAATGCTTCTTTCCATGCCTGGAAGGTTGTGGGCGGAGTTGTGCTTGCCGCTAGCATTTCGTAGTGTTTCTGTGCTGTGTTCAGTAAGTAGCACGGTAACATGTCCAGTTTTGTCCTATCGGTCCATCTGAGTGAATTTGCTATGCGGTCGTAGTGGCAGAAATAGCTTTCCGGGTCTTCTCCCTCTCCCGAATAGTATCTCGGGGTGAGTTTCGGTCGAATTTCCTGGGCCATTTCTTCTGTGTCCGACTTTATGTGTTCTTCCTCTTCCAGGCTTTCCTCTTCCTCTTCGGAGCTTATCTCGTTATCCGTACTATTTTCTGATCCAGTTGGGGTGTATTTATGTTGGTCTATTAAGCAATTGACGTAAGCTTGTTTGGTGGCTGACCACTCGTCCAATTGTGTTTGGGGTAGATTGGAGATAACTAAGTCTGTGTGTCTTTCCACTAGTAATTTTGCTTCCGCTAGCTCACAGTCGTACCTTGCAATATTTAATGTGCGGTTGATTTGTTGTAATGTATCGAACTTTGGGTGGTTCCACCAGCTTTTTATTGTGGCACGTACGTAGTCCCTGGTTTTTTGTGTGTCTTCTGGTGTTAAAATTCCGGCGAATAATGCAAATTTGGTAAGGTCACTTACTCGTTCGTGGCCTATTCTGCCTAGTTTTGTTGTTGGGTCGCTATGTCGTTTTATGAGTTTCCAAATTAGTTGGATGAGAATTGATGTTTTTTCTTTCCCTTCTGACGATTTCGCTGTGAGTGAATTTTGACCTTTGTCTACGGATGCCGTCGGTAAGTTATTTTGCATGTTTCATTGTTAATTTGTCGTTATATTATTGTCCCAGTCCTCTTATGTACGTATAATTCAATTACCGTTTCCAATTTATGTGTTAGATTAGTTTTATTTTATTTTTCTCAATACCAGCGTTTTCCCAGGCTTTTGATTTGTAAAAGTTTTCTAGGGTGTTTCGTTTTGGTGGTTATATAATGTGGCAACCCTAATGTTTAGTATGTTTATGACAACAAAAACATGTGTTACTGACAAAATACAATATACATATATAGGTAATATTTCGGTTAATGTTCATGCAAAAATATCTTATTGTAGATATACCTTATATTAGTTGCTTACATACGTCTTATATTATTAACATACATCTATATTATTAAGTTTATCCTCTCTCGCGTTACTTGTTGATTAACTTCCTAATTTTTATTTTGGGGATAAGAAATATGGTTGATTGTAATTAGGCTGTTTTTTAACCTACAATTACTATTGTTGGGTTTCAACTTTAATATTTCGTTTAGATTTTTCAATAAATTAATTATGTTTGGGGCCTAACTCGGTCGAAACCGCGCCTCCACCACTTGTGAGGTTTTTATTTACTAGGGGGGATGAGCATGAGCCCCTGTCCCTTCTATTTAAACCTCTTTACCGTCACGAGGGGTTGTCAGCCTCCGGACGTGTGATCTGTTCAGAAAAATATCAGCCCCTCTGTTTTCCCCTATTCCTGCACTGCTTTTAAAGGAAGAGTGATAAAGGTGGTGAAATGATTATTGAAGCATTGGGCAGTTTCGGGAAAAGTTAATCAATATTTATTATTGTAAACATTCTCAATCTTGCGTATACTTATGAGCTTAATGTTCAAAAAACTGTTTAACTTGTACTTAACACAACTGTAATTCTTTATACTCTAACCCCTACAATCTAGGTCCCTACCTAATGCCTCCAAAGTTACCCTAACGCTTCGCGGGTGACTTTTCGGAACGCGACGCGACCGAGGAATGTTGCGGAGCGCTCTCCCGGAGTATTAGGCGGGCTTGAAATGGGAGTCAGAGAAACTACTTGGTGTGTTTAGAGGTTGAAGGCTTACCGTGCTGGCCAGGTGAACGGCTTTTCTTTCAGATCTGGGAATTTCCCTCCAGCGGCGTGGTCCAGGGCTATTTGGTCCGGGCTGGTCTTCGATCTCCCTTCCTTGGGGGATGGTAAACTGCGGGCGTCGAAGAACAAGGGGCTGCAGTTGATCGGCTTCCTAGACTGCTCCTCACTTAGGCCTTGTGTACTGGGCAACAGCTATTACGGCACGACCCCGAGCTCCGGTCGTCAAACGGTTTTGTATTTTTCTTGTGGGCGTGCACGAATCCCCTAAATTTCTAAATCCAATCGTTGTATTCGATTCTCCCTCCAGTTAGTCCTCGGTGATTCGCTTCGAATGTCCATTGGCTACGAGTTGTGACGTATGCATCAGGGGTTTAATTTTTCTCCTTCCCTCCTCACTGGTTGCGAAATATAGTGGGGGAATTTAACCTCATTTTTGACATCACGCCATTCCATTTAATTTGCTGACAATCGCCTTTGCACGTGTCTGCGTTCCCTCTGGGAATGGGGTCGCAACTGCAAGCTGAAACCTCGGCTGATTCCTTTTTCGGCTGTTCTCTATTGTCAATTGTAAACTGTCAGTTTTCGATTTGACACCCTCTCCCAAAATTTGTTGGTTAGGTTTCAAGATACGTAGATTTCAAAAACCGAACCAGTTCGTCGTCCTTCGTCTGGCGTTGTATTTGTGCTATGAAGTTCAGCGGGAAATATTAAACTTCGTAGGCTTATGTATCAGGTAAGTAATGGTAAATATATTAATTTCCACACCAGACACTGTTGCGGAAATAACATCAGACCCGGTTTTTTCAATAGTCGATCCATGAAGAAAATGTAGCTCCCACTCTACTCTGTGGTAGCTCCATTTTGTCGCCAATTAGGATGCTAACGGCGCTATCTGCCAGACAGAATTTATCTTAGGGATAATTTTATCCGATAGTTAATTCGGCATTGATAAACGAATCACATTCTTTATCTGGAGTATAGCGCTATACTCAGTGTAGCTACCCCGAAGTAATACAATAAACAGTAGTTCCTGGGTAGTTCGTCAAAGAAGAATGGGTGGTTTTAGTGATTATGCACTAGTTGTGAGTCCCACACGAAGGGCGGACTCCTTCCGCTGTCAGTGCGTAACGCATTTCCACCTCTATCAATAAAAAAAAAACCTGCAGTTAAGATAATTGATAAACCGGCCTTTAGAATGCTGAAGATTGGAAAGGGGCTTCCCTGGGTATGATAGTGTATATAACTACAACTTGGGGACTAAAACTTCAGCAGATTTCGTTTCTATTCAACCTGAAATTCCGAACGTTGGGACCGAAGTTCTCTGGGGTGTGGCATAAGTAGACTATAGGTAGTATTAACACTATAAATTTGAAATTCATAAGATGGTACACTGTGTTCTATATTCAGGTTTTAGACGAGCGAGCAAAGAGTACTGGCACAGATATTACCTATTAAAATGCATATATCTTATGCATGGTTCTTTACAAACACATTATACTCTCAAATTTAACAGTGGCTGAGATGCTTAAAAGAAGGTGAAATGATTTAGTGTGAGGCTGAATATAACTATCGGGTTCCGATAGTTGAGTTGGGAACCACTGATACGAATGAAGCATCCCACCATATTTATCGTAAACTTTTGAAAACCAATACATGTCATAGAGATAGGAATCAGTTGAAAATGCGGCCTGGGTCAATAGGATACGGTGGACTCTTCATTATTAGTCTTGCCCCGAAGGGAATTTCGCAATTCTGATTACATATTAGAGAACTGAATCGGTATTTGAGACAAATATTAACTGTGAACTGAGTTTCGCTTGCAAAATATCCCTAATCAGCTAAAGTTAGGGAAAACAAATTTTTTTAAACACAGCATGGCTTGGATCATCGATACATAATAAATTGATGACAAGTTTGATAGGTACCTTGACAGTAGGTATTGATAATGGAGTAGTTTGTATATGGAGCTTTTCTGGATATTATGAAAGCTTTCGATTCAGTTAATCATGCAATCCTACTGGAAAAAATGTATAAATATGGTATAAGAGGTTTGGCTCTAGAGCTGATTAGTTCGTACCTATCAGATCGTCCACAGTCAACTAGAATTAATAGTGCTTTCAGTGATGAAGTAATATTGTCTTGTGGAGTGCCGCAGGGGACTGTGTTAGGTCCTATTTTATTTTTAATATATATTAATGAATTATTGAATCTTGAAATAGATGGTACTATGCTGGGTTTCGCTGACGACACAGCAATTTTATTTTATGGAAAAGATCTTCCAGGGTTACTTAGCACAATTAATTATAATCTGTTTCTTGTCAAGACCTGGATGGATATTAATTGCTTGAATCTCAATATAGATAAGACCTCGTTAATTAGATTTTCTTTTTCTAATCGCAATTGCTCTGGCCACTCTGGGGTAGCTTTTCATAACTTTTCGTGTTTTCACAATACAGAAACTTGTCATTGTGATTTCTTACCTTTGGCTGAAAAATGTAAATACCTAGGAGTTATATTTGATCATAATTTGAAATTCAATTTCCATATTGAGGTTTTGGTTTCAAAACTGAGAAAATTATTTTATGTTTTTAAGGAAGCTCGAAATTTTCTGTCTGTTGTGCAATTGAGAACAATTTACTTTGGCTTATTTTTTTCTTTGTTGAAATATGGTATTTTCGTATGGGGAAGTGCTGGTAAGTCAGTATTAGGATCCTTGCAGGTTGCACAGAATATTATACTTAAAATAGCCCTTCGGAAGAGTCCACGTTATCCTACTGTACTCCTACACCGAGAGTTAGATGTACTCAACGTGAGGCAATTATTTTTATTTCAATCGTGCTTAATTGTATATAAAATTGGTATTCAACCTGAGCATAAATGCAGTGTCACGCATACACGTACTGCAGTATCTTCTAACAATCAGTTGCCTAAATATAATACTGAACGTGCGAAAAAGAATGCATACTACAAAGTTTAATTGTTCCTTTATGATTGTAGACTTAATCCTGACAACTTCAGTAGGTTTGTGCATTTTCGGACAAAAGTTTTGAGCAGGATAAAGGAATTTGACCTGTAGTGTTTTCTCTGAAGTAGTTTGTGTGTTGCCCAAGTAGACACTAACTTCGTAGATCACACATGATCGTTGTTGGCTGAGACCAGCTCCACCAGCCGCCACAAGTTCTTATGAACTTATTTGGTTGGTGGATAGGAGAAAATTTACTTATTTTTTAATTTCTATTCCATCATCTTGTATATATTTCACATTGTATTTTTTTCTCCTGTCAATAAATTGATATTCTGATAAGAGCATTTGAATTTCAATAATATGATACTAATATCGATTCTTTTCAAAACTATTGCCTAATCTTCCAAATCGTCTAAGGCCCCTGCAACGTCCTACGCCAGACATTCTCAAAAAGCTCCTTCTATGTAAGACTCCGTAGTTAAGACACAGTTCATACATATAGCGTGATCCTGTGTAGAGGCATTAACTGTCTCTACATTTAGTAAACTGTTATTGCTGGAACTAAATGTTAAGTGAACGATGAAAGATTACGTTAACCTACAAGGTTTGGAGAGATTTGTAATTTACGACTTACACGAGGGTGCCAGAAACCACAGGTCACGCTCTCTACGTGGAACCACCAAAGCACCTGCTACAACGACGTGATTTGAATTGAAACCTCATTTGATAAAGTAGGTAGTGCTTATTAGTCAAGGGGTTAAAGGAAGCACGATCTGGGATGAGTAAGTGGGAGATGGCTGACTCGGTGTTCTTTTGGGAACGTTCGCTCGGTGTTCCTTCGACAGGAACTGATACAATTGTGCTTTAGATTAACTTTTGAAATTTTATATCTTTACTTTGGCACATAAACGAAAAAAGCGAAAAAGGCGTTACGGTTAATATTCTGATGATTTCCGCTTACAACCGAGTCGTTGCTGGGGAAGTGGTACTTCGTCGTTTTTCATCCCACAAAATTCGTTGACCATTCGTTCGAAAGCTCTCGATTTATTCAACCATATTATGTTAACTACTGCGAAGTGCGTGGCCAACAAGCTGAGTTATGAGCATGGTTATATGAATAATTGTGTACACTCAGGTGATCATTCTCAATAATTGATATTGTGAACATGATTGCCACCGCTTGTTAATTTCTGATGATTTCATTGAGCTGGTGTTTCGATGATTTGATTCATAGCAGGTGATCCGAATATTGCGAGAACGGTTTGATTTGTGAAGCGGTGGTTAAATCATTTTAATAGGTAATTTCTATACTTTACACTCTAGGAAGCTGTAATTTCGTATGTAGCCTCATTAGGACATTTACTTGACGATTCCCAGGGTCCGGATCAGATGAGTGGCTCTTAAAGCTAATTTCTATGCTTTACACTCTAGGAAGCTGTAATTTCGTATGTACCCTCTTTAGGACATTTACTTGATGATGCCCAGGGTCCGGATCAGATGAGTGGCTCTTAAAGGTAATTTCTATCCTTTACACTCTTGGAAGCTGTAATTTTGTATGTAGCCTCTTCCGGACATTTACTTGACGATGCCCAGGGTCCGGATCAGCTGAGTGGCTCTTAGAGCTTGTATACGAGTTTGCAACTAAAGACATAAAATGTCCCAATGTGTTGCAGACTCGTATGCAAGCGTTTCTGATGATTATTGAATATTTACTTTAGATTGAGCAAATTTTTGGACGGAGGACGTCTGCGGAACAATTGTGCTTTAGATTACCTTTTTACTTTAGATTGAGCAAATTTTTGGACGGAGAACGTTTGCGGAAAAAGTCCAGAAATTTGCAGAAACCCGTTTGCAGAAATTTCATGACCCGTTTGCGGAAACGAAAACGGCTCGAGTGTGCCCGTTTGCAGAAATTATGTACTAATTATGTGTTAATAGTATGTATTAATTATGAATGTCTTCGTGATGTAGAAGATCACTGTATCAAGGGTTCCAAACTCGTTGTTGTTCATCTTCAGCTACTTGTACTTCTGTGCAGTGAGAAATTTTTGTGAAGTACCTGCAAAATTATGTCACGTTCTTCAAGGTACTCCCCAAAACTCTTGACCGAGAACTCGATCTTTGTTCTAAAATCAGGATTTACTTCACGAGGTGGATTTCTGGGTGGGGATTATAAAATTGATGGTTAAAGTCCACATGAAATGTGGTTCGAGGACGATCAATTTTTGGGGGTGCTGCCCATATGCGGGGTGGGAAGGTCCAATCATCTTCAATATAATCGGTTAGCTCTTAATTACTGAATGGCCTGCATTGGTTGTTGCATTATGGTCGTGAATGCGTTATACGCCATGTCATGTGGAAAGTAGCTGAGTCTAAAATAATTTTAGCCACTTCTCAATTTCTGAGTTGCGCCGATAGTAACGAAGAAACACCTTGTTTCTCTGTATAAATCTGAACCACGCTTGGTGTAAATGGAAATTACATCCATGAATCTCAGTTGTTGGGAATTCATTCTTCACGGTATTTTGGGCGGCTATTTCTCAATCCATGTAGGTAAATATGAGCGATTATAGGTTTTTTTTTTTTTTTTCCAGGAGTACAAGAGTAATTCGTTTACATCCCTGCAAAATGTGCGGTATTGCTTCCGAGACTGCAAGGCAGCGGAAGCTTTGTTTTCACTTTCGAAATGAAAAAAAATGTTTTGCACCAAAATCAACATTTCCACTCGCATTTTGCGTTTCAGAGCCTCCTGAACAAATTTGGTTCCGTGTCTGTCTGTCTGTCTGTCTGTCCGTCCACATTTCCTTGTAAGAGCCATAACTTCGACAATTTTAATCCGATTTTAACCATATTTTCAGGGATTGTGCGGGTTAAGCTCTAGATGGTCTCCTATCAACTTCATCATGATCGAATCAACGGTAGCTTCTGCGCAGGCGCTAACGTGAATTCCTTGTGACGGTCATAACTCGGTCAATGTTCAGAATTGTTAGATTTTCAGGGATGATGTGGGTACGGTTCCTTGAGGTCCCATAAGGCAATAATCATAATTGCATCAGCGGTACGCTCTGCGCATGCGTGAACGAAATATTCTTGTTACGGTCCTTGCAACAGCCGTAATTTCCACAATTTTGATGCGATTTTCTTCAAATTTTTAGGGATTGTGCGGGTATAGCTCTACATGGTCCCCTATCAGTTCCGTTATGATCAAATCAACGGTAGCCTCTGCGCAGGCGCAAACAAAATTTTCTTGTTTCGGTCATAACTCAGGCAATTGTGAACGGATTTCGGTCAGATTTTCAGGGATGATGCGGGCAAGGTTTCTTGAGGTCCCGTATCACATTCTTCGCAATCATCAGCAGCGGTACGCTAGGCGCATGCGCGAAAGTGATGTTTTTGTTACGGTCACAGCTTAGTTAATTTTATCGGATTTTGTTCAAATTTTCAGAGATGATCCCGGTAGAGTCCCTTGAGGTGCCATACGAATCGTACGGTACTACCAGTGATTGTGCCCATCAAAATATTAATGAAATCCTGTAAATCAATTAAAAACTCCTTCAGTTTTGATCCGATTTAGACGAAATTTTCAGGGAACATGCGGACTACATCCTGGATGGTCCCATATTAAAATCAAAATTTTCCTTATTAATTTCATTTATTATAATGTACCATTCAGCTTCAAATTTCCCACCTTATTAATTCCCTGATGCCAGAACCGGTCGTTTCTAGTTTTCTGGAATTTAATGGTGACGTACTGTGAAGGTCACGAGGAAGCTCATGTGCCATTTCCTTGGCAGTGTTTTTTTTTTTTTTTTTTTTTTTTTTTTTAAGGAGTACCTACAAGAGTAATTCGTTTACATCCCTGCAAAATGTGCGGTATTTTTCTGTTGACTTTGAATTCAAAAAGGCATAAATAACAGAAACTTAGAACCCTTTTTTGAATACATGTACCACATACGATTGGTAAACAGTTCTTTTACGCAATCGTATTCTGCAAATAGGTCGCCCTCCCTGACCTCCCACGGGTAATGAGTTCCGCAATGGGTTGTGCTCAAAAATCTCACTAACAATAGAGTATTGCGTATTTTGTGTCGGCTTTATTTAACTAGAGTGTCGATGACCTTTCAATCTTGTTGGGGATTAACAGTCCCTTTTCTCTTCCTATGTTATTACAAGTCTGACTTTCACAAAAACATTCTAGCTTCGGCAACAAAAGGCTCCAATATTCAGTTCTACGAACGGAGGAAATGGCAGCTTGCAGTCCACTGCGACCAACTCTCTGAAAAACAACCCTCTTCGAACCAGCTACTGTACAAACACCCCTACCACACTCGCTCTACTTATGAGCGAGAGCTTTCAAGCAAACAAATCAAGAAAACCTTCATTTAAAAAAAAAAAATTACAATGCAAATTATCAATTTGTTGCTGGTTTTGTAATTTGCTCGATCTTTAACTGTTTGTTGTAGTGATTATTATTTACTGGTTATTCTTAGTAGTATTTCTTATTAGTAATTATTTCTTAGTGATATTCACTGTAATCAGTGATAAAGGTATGTGTTACATTTCCATTTCCCTTTCCAATTGTAATTGCCCAGCTATTAAGAAGGTGATTTAACTTGTATGTCTTGGAGTGACTTTTGACAGACGAATGAAATGGGATCTCCATGTAAGTAGTTTATGTAAAAAACTTAGGAAATGTGCTTATGTTCTGTTTAACATTAAATTCTTCTCCAAAAAACTAGTGCGAAACATTTACCAGTCACTATTTGAATCGGTAATGCAATACTCAATTGTGATCTGGGGCGGAACATATAAATATCTAATTGAAAAGATATTTAAAATCCAGAAAATGACACTGAAAGTAATTTTTAATAAACCTAGACGTCATCCAACAGAAGAATTATTTGAAGATCTGCGATTGGATACGATTTACCACCTATATGTAAAAAATATGCTTAAATTCATCAGAAAAGAAAAAAGCACTTTTCTCGTAGACATCCGGAAAAGAAATACATAATAAACCGTACAGACTTGAGCTACCAAAAGTTAAGAATAAATATGCTCAAATGACAACTTCTTACAGGGGTATGCAATTAATCAATAAAAATTTTGAAAAAATTACAGAAATAATGAACATAAACAATGAAAACTTATTACGAAAAAAAAAACAGGTGTGCTAAAGACCACACGGTTGAAGTGTAAACTTCTATGACGATTTGGACGTTACTCTCCACACTGTTGGGATGTTGGGAAAGTAAAAGTGTACAGGCTCCGCCCCTGGACCCTCGGTTACTTTCCGCCTTGAGCCTTCGGCTAAAATGCTAAAACATGGAACATGCTTTCTTCCCGCTAATTCGTAAATGTAAATAAATTTAAAACTACGCCATACCTAAATGTTTTTACAATCGAAATTAGAACAGAGTACCTAATTAGGTAATTTTCTGTTATGGTGCGCGTCTACAATTACTATAAGCAAGATTAACTTCTCAACCAAGTGACAACAAAACAAGCGGCGTTGTTTACTATATCCATTTATAACATAAATAAATATAAAACTACGACATGAATAGAAGAACAAGTACGAAAGAAATGCGTGATAAATCGAGAGCTTTCCAACGAGTGGAGAACGATTTTTGTCCGGTGAAAAATAAAGACGTTTCATTTCCCCAGCAACGGCTTGGTTGTCAAACAGCGTGACGGAAAAATCGTATTCACACCCTGCTAAATTTTTAGACGTTTACACTTCAAAAGTGGATAAACTATTATCTGAAAATAAAATTGAATGTCTGTTACTGAATTGAATTTCTGAAGCACGCTAGCAATTAAATTAAAATAAAAGATACATTTAATTATGTTTCTAAATTTAAGAGTAGTCAGCACTGGCTTCAGTACATTTCTTTAGCTTACAATTTGACGGATTAGAAATAAGTCAAGTAAGAATAAACAATTATTTATGATACAAAAAATTAATATTTACCTAATTTTGTTTGAAAATTGGGGACTAGGAATAAATAAGGGGACCGATCAACTCCGTGCTGGGTTTTAGTTTTGACTATCCAGCACGGTCATTCTATAATAAATCACTGTGCTTATTATCAATTTATGATAAATTTTGCAGTAATTCTTCAAATTTTTCATGTAAAAGTAATTTTTTTTCTAATTTAAATTAATCTAATTTCGTATGCATGTACCACATTAATATGATGGCAATAAACTTATTATTATTATTATTATTATTATGGTTTGTTGAAATAAAATGAACGTCGAGACTAGTGACTCAATAATCAGAACAATAAGTCTAAAGTGAAGTATATTAGATCTTAAGAAAATGTATGATTTATCACATGAATATTGCTTATAAGTTGTTATTACATGGCGCAATAAAACTTGTCCCAAAAAAAAAAAAAAAAAAAAAAAAAAAAAAAATTATGGTTTGAGACTTTCGGATCAATAGTGCACCTCAAAACCTGCTCCCACCTCTGCTTTTTGAATAATTAGTGCCATTGTGTGCCTTTACACATCCGTCCCTTCTAGCTGTTCTTCGTAGGTAGCATATGGAAGGTATTAGCCTCAGAGCCTAGTCAGCTGATCGTTGTGATGGCTACGTACATTATCAGTAGCTTCGTTCTCAGGGTTTGTTCTGCGATTTTGAAACGGTTCTGGGCAAGCGCAGTCGAATTTTGTCGTTCGCAGTGCCAGAACGCCCAGTTCCGGAACGCCAAGAACGCCGAGTTCGGCGTTCGCAGTGTTTTGCGAACCCAGTTCCGAACGGTTCTGACAGTCCCGTTTTTTTTCGGAACTGTCAGAACTCGAACGCAAGGACGTAGTTAACGCATGCGCATTTCACAATTTTTCGGATCTCGTGGAGTAAACAACTCTCTTCTTCTTCATCGAAATCATACTTTAGTCTCTATACGTTAGTATAAGTACCTACCTATTCTATGATCGAAATGTCAACTTGCTCGTCAAATTCGGAAAGCGATAGTTTCGACGGTGGTGTTAGGTTTGTAAATGATGAGGACGAGATTGAAGTTATAGTTGAATCTCGTCTACATCCACGGAACTCAAATTTTTTCGAGTATACTCCTCGGTCGTGGATTTTTATTTATTTATTTATTTTTTTTTATTATTATTTTTTTTTATTACCGAATTAAGTAATATTCACGGCCATAATAAGTAATATATTCACGGGAACTAAAAATGTTCTGAAAAGGCGTACCAAAAGTTAACACGAGTTGAGTGAGGTTACTAAACAACACAGGTTATTCCACTTCCAAGTTCTGAAATCGTTCGCAGTGCTGAACGCGGTTCCACAAGTTCCGGAACGCCCCGGGATTTCCCGTCCCAGTTCTGATGAGTTTGACAACTGTCAGAACGCGCACTGAGAACGAAGCTATTGTAACCCAGCAGGCCCAAAGAGGCACCAGTTCAAATTGCAGGGTATAATCATGATAGAAGTTAGGTTGAGCGTTTACTCAATTGATGATTGAACTCTGTACCTTGTCATTCCCATCCTGCCTATTCAGGGTGTCCCCAAAACCGTTTCCCTCCTGCTAAAATCGTTAATAATGGTTCAAAAATGTTCATTTATTTATTTAATTTTTTTGTTTTGTTTTTTCAAACTTAATTTTTTGGCAAGGATCTCAAAAATTACAAAATTGTGCATTGAGCACGTGCGCAAACGTGCGCAATCGACATCAACTTCGTTATTTTAAATGGGAACCCCGATTTTTTATTGCAGAATGAATTCTACGTGAAGTTTCTTGAAGAAACGACGCATCACGCGATTTTTCAAGTACGTGCAAACGGACGCAATTCCGCTCCAAAAGTGCGCAATTCCGTTCTAAAAGTGCAAAATATGTGAAATACTGAGTTTATGTAGGTACTCAATCGCCACAGTATTTTTTCGTGCTCAACCTCGTAATGATATTCATTTATTCATACTTTCAACACCTACTGGGGGAAACACCAAAAACCATACGTTTTAGTACGCTATGTACTTTTTGCAAATGTGTAAGAAAAGTTCAATTCTGTTCAGTTTTTCGGGGTTTCCCCAAGTTGGTGTTGCAAATCTCAATAAATGAACATCATTACGATGTTCAGGCACGAAAAAAATACTCCAAAATCATGTATTATATGTGGCAATTGTGTACATTCGAAAACTCAAAATTTCGCATTTATTATACTTTTAGGGCGGAATTGAGCACTTTTGGAGCGGAAATGCCTCCGCTTTCACGCACTTAAAAAATAAATTGATGGGTAATTCCTTCATAAAATGTCACGTAGAATTCAAATCTGCAGCAAGTAATGTGAGTTCCTATTTAAAATAACGAAGTTGATGTCAATTGCGCGTGTTTGCGTAAGTGCACAATGCGAAATTGTTTCATTTTCGAGATTTTTACAAAAAAGCATTAAGATTGAAAAAAAAAAGTATGTTTTTGACCAATTATTAACAATTTTGGTTGGGGGGAAAACGTTTATGGAGATTTAAAAGATTTAAAAAGTTTTGGCTAATGGAATAATTCTGTCTTTCTAGACATTCATTATTAAAATTAACATCGCCTCTACCCATTAACAAACACAGATGCCATTGAAATGAAAGGATGAAAAAGCAAAATAAAAGGGAACAAAATAGGTGTATTTAATTGTATCTCAAAAATAAGCAATAGGTAAATCAAAATAAATGGTGAAAAGAAGGCACCCAAAAATCACCACCAATTTTTGAATTCCCATCATTTGTTCAATATGGAGTAAATAGCATTTTCTTGTTGTGGACGGCTCTGAGGTGCCTATCGTGTGTTGCATGAAGGTCGAGAGGGCTCAGGGAAAAGTAGGCTAATATTGTGGATTTGACGCGCGCTAGGTAAAAAATTTTGAGAGATCGGGCAACGTAGAGAGTAACCGTCCGATCTGTTTCAGCACTGAAAAGGGACCCGAATATAAGAGATGGAGAGCTCTTGAGAATTCCTGGTTCCGCGTCACCGAGTAATATTTTGCTGAATATTTGTGGTCCAATTAAAGAGATAGATCTTGGACGGGAATCGGCGTGGGAGTTGGAAAAAACAAGTCAGCTGGAAGCCTGAAAGCTGTTTTAAGGTTCGCTGGGCCGCTCTGTTGTGATCCGTTGCTTTAATTACCGTTCGAACTGAGAGAACTACTGTAGGTCCCTCGACCATGAACGGGAAGATGCAGAGCCATAAACGCCGATTTTAAATGAATACCTCGATTTTCCCGTTGGAGCAAGGGAGCCATGCTGTTGTTTAGATTTTATGGATTCCTTTTTAGCGAATCTTCGTAGAAAATGAAGCTATTGCAATGGCTCGGATTTTTTAAAAATCAAAATTTAAAATAAAAAATTTCTTCATTGAAATCCGTTTTGAGGCATTCTGAAACGAATCCTAGCGTTTAGGATTGAGATAAAAATTCCGTTCTTGCGCCAAAAAATCGAAAGGATGAGTTCGTTGGCGAGCACTTATTGAGCACATTAAATCGGTAAAATTTCTAAAAAGTACTAAAAAACGTCTGCCAAGTGTGACAGAGTTCCTGTCAGAATCCCAGAGAAAGCGCTGCCGTCGCTCCGTTGGAAAACAACGGGCGTTGCACGCCTCTCCTCGTGTTCTTGAGAGGCTGAGTTTGGCTTGGATGGGTGATCCAGGTCCTGGAAATCCAATCTACTCCGAACATAGCTCATTAATGCTATTAGTAGGAGTGGTATCTCTCTGACGGTATACTGACATCCCCCTCTACCTCTTTCTCGAGGATTTAGGGCCCCATTGCACCGCTGGGGGGCGACCTAAATCCTTGATATGGTAGCAGAGTATGGTTAGGATTATGGAAGGCTAACTCCTAGTAATCCAATCCACTATTTTTGGGGCGCTAATGTTTCAGAAGAAAAATGGCCCGGGGTTCCAGAAGGAATTCCCATTATCACCCTTTGGTATATAAATAATTTCATTGGTCTTTGACTTATAATTTCTCTTTTATTCCCCTTTTTATATTTTTAATTTCATACCTATGGTATACCTGGCCTTTGCCATTTTTATTATTCTTTATACCCGAGCATGGTTCCCAATTATTCAAGGGCATTGTTCCCAATTTCCAGGGCTAATAACCAATTTAAGTCCCCAATGTTGGGCATATTAATTTATATCTATTTTATTTTCCTTAAGGTATAAGTCTCCATAGTTGAGCCACCGTTTATTCCCGATTGTTCCAATCTTTGATTGGGGGTTAATTACCAATGAATACTTGACAATCCATCGTGTTTTAATTTCTCTTTTCCCATCCTCAATCGCCAATGCAGCTATTTATTAATGAGCATCAGTTCTCAGCCAGTAAACTATTCCATCTGGTTAGCATACTTGCTCTTCAATCAAGTATGTCTTTAAGTGGGGGAGTGTGACAGAGTTCCCGTCAGAATCCCTAAAAAAGCGCTGCCGTCGCTCCGTTGGAAAACAACGGGCGTCGCACGCCACTGCTCGTGTTCTTGAGAGGCTGAGTTTGGCGTTGGGTGGGTGATCCAGGTCCTGGAAATCCAATCTACTCCGAACATAGCTCATTAATGCTATTAGTGTATCTCTCTGACGGGATACTGTCATCCTCCTCTACCTCTTTTTCGAGGATTTGGGGCCCCATTGCACCTCTGGGGGGGAACCCAAATCCTTGATACAAGTTGGGTGTGGTATATAGCTTCCTCGTTTACCTATCATGAAGGTATATATATCATTGAAAAGTTTTAAATGATCTTGGAAAATTCCATAGTGGAAAAGAGTAAATCAAGATGTAGCGTGAAACGTCATGATTGGTCAATTGAAAAATGAAAAATGATACTCAACGTAATTTACGTTTGCGCAAGCGCAGATTGAACTGATGAGTTGGAAACAATGGAATAGGTACGGGACCAGCGACAACCTAACCCGCACATTCCTGACAATTTCATCGAAATCGGATGAGAACTGTGAAAATTAAGGTCATTACAAGTATTTCGCATGCGTAGCTATTAATGATACAATCGTGTTGAAATTAATATGAGGTAATCAAGTCATCTTCTTCCAACTATCATCCAAATTTAAGCGAAATCGAACGACTAGAGTGTGAAAAAATGGAGCATAATGGAATTTACGTTTGCGCATGCGCAGAATGAAGTATTGATTTGGCAATAATGAAACTGATAGGGGACCATCTACAACCTAACCCGCGCATTCTCTGACAATTTCATCGAAATCGGATGAAAACAATGGAAATTAAGGTCGTTACAAGGATTTCGCATGCGCAGTAGCTATTAATGACACAATCATGTTGAAATTGATATGGGGATATTCTAATGGGAGACATGTCGCCATCCCTGACCAAAAAGGAGCGCCAACATGTACTCCACTGGCACATTGGAGGAGGAGGGGGGGGGGGGTACAGAGATAACCACTGTTTAGCCTCTCAAGTGGGTAAAAAAAACCCAAAAAATAAAGTAATACAACTAAGACTAGACGTAAAATATGCTAATTACTATATACATGCTAATGTTAACAATCAGCAAAGTGAAATAAAACTATGACAAGATGTATATAAATATATCACAGATCAGATATCACAGTTCGTAGTTGAGGTACAATACCTGGGATCGGACCTTGTCTGGTCCAGATAATACATCATCCTACTGAGGGGGCTGATGCTGGACTCGGAGTCCTTCAGGAAGTGGCAGATCGACAGTTCCCCCACACCTCCCACACCCAATATCTCGAGCTTCTGCACTAAGCAGGTGTATGTGAGTAAGACGGGTATGGCCAGTGGGATCCCGGTTGACCACTATTCGGTCCCTCCTTGGAAGTTGAGTTACGAGAGGGCCCACCGGGCACAAGCCCTGAAGGACACCTCGTAGACCAGTGACCTCACCCTGCCATTGCTGGTGTTTGATGGAATTGGCTATAGGTTGCATGTAGGAGATTTGATCCTCAATACGTATAGGCAACAGATCGATGGAGTTATCACCAATGACTCTCCTTGCAAAGGCATCTGCATTTTATTATTATTATTTATTTATCTGTTTTCTTTTCTTTTAAATAAATCGTTGGAAATTTCATCCTTCGAACTGTCGCCCCTGAGTAAATCTGGAACTACTTCCAGCCAGCTCATCGCCCTTTAAAACTTTTTTAATCTGAGGGGGGTTGGAGACCCAAAATGTCAGTATGGACGTGTTAAAATCGTAAGACGCCCCCCGAAAACCCCTGAAGGATGGGGATGCCTTTCGATTATCGGGGTTCATTTTCGCCAATAAAACTTCGAATTGAGATATTTCTCTATGCCCTGATTCCGAGGTGATACAGTGATAATGATTAAAATAGAGAAATCAAAGACTCTCAGAGATCTTTCCGATTGCTAGAGGAAGGGGCCTGATTGGCTAACAAAATCCAACCATTATTGGCCAAAGGATGAATTTCCATTAGAAGAGTACAATTATTTTGATGGAAAACACGGATCCTACTATAATCTTTACGAAAAATGTACAAGCAGTTGATTCTTCAGGTACCCCATTCCTTATCAATCACGAACATATTCCATTTTTTCAAAAGCTTATGTAAGAGTAACAGCCTATTGTTCAAGATTTGTTGACACTGAGAATATATAACGCTAAGGCTCGGTTTTTGGCCGATTATACCCTTTGATTTCAATCTGATCGAGAAATAGCTAGGAGGATATCTTGTTCTTGAGTCAATTTCCCAGCTGAATAAAATTGAATTCAACTTTTTTGGAATTTATCTCTTTT
Organism: Adelphocoris suturalis; assembly: GCA_030762985.1. Classification (NCBI taxonomy): domain Eukaryota; kingdom Metazoa; phylum Arthropoda; class Insecta; order Hemiptera; family Miridae; genus Adelphocoris; species Adelphocoris suturalis. Next base: position 12,483,861 of record CM061046.1, read on the forward strand.
CCAAAAGGTTCCGCCTCAGTATTTTAGTGAAACTAGTGACTCGTAGCCTCCCAGTCAAAATAGTTGTGAGTACCTCAGTTTCCAGTAAGCCTCCGAGCAACTAACCTTCGAGGTAGGCGCTCTAAATCCTTTCGTAATTAGAGGGTCAAGAGTAGAATGGCTTGGACAATAGGCAGGAAGATGCCTTGCTAAATTACGTTACATTGCATTACGGTAGGCATTAGGGCTGGCCGGATTTATCTACAGAGATAAGAATAAGGTCCCCATTACCGTTATTGGACAACACGTTTTAAGGGATCAGAGCGATTTGTTGACCAGATGATGGAAAGGTGAAATTTTCAGTCGAAGAAGTTGGACGGATATCCAGAATATCAGCTAGGTATAAGATGGATCTCTACAGAGACCAACCTATAGGTAACAGAAGCATTGATTTCACGTTCGAGAGATAAGAATTTATATTTCTCTAAAATCAACGCAAAAAATACTTCAAAATCATGTATTACATGTGGCAATGGGGTATCTTCAAAAACTCAGTTGTTGCACTCTTAGAGCGGAATTGCGGCCGTTTGCGCGCACTAAAATCGGGCGATGGGTCATTTCTTCGTGAAATTTCACGTAGAATTCAAATCTGCTACAAAAATTGTGGTTCTCATTTAAAATAACGAAGTTGATGTCAATTACGCACTGCGCAATGTGCAATTTTCTCATTTTGGTTTATTATTTTCAATAATGAACCATTGTAATCGACCAAGAAAAATTTCTCCCTTGATGGGAAAAACAAAAGATCATGGATATGTCTAGTACCTACTGCTTACCAGTTGGTACCTACTACTCAATTGTATATCAACCATGTAGTGCCTTCGTTTCACAAGATTATTCCATTATGGTTACAAAACAATATTAGTTTTTAACTTAGAGTAATAAATCAGCATTCCTTGACACTACAATGGCTTAGAGGTCATGAAATATCATGGTAAATTGAGAGCATTCCAAAAAGTGGCGAACGATTTTCCTACAATGAAAACTATGGGAGTTACTCTTCCCTAGTAACGCCTTGGTTGTACGTGAAAATCAATAGAAAATGTGCCGGTCGGGAAAAAAAGTGTCGGTCGGGAAAAAAAAGTGTGAATAGAGAGTTTTTGTACTTCTCGTATTCATTTTCTCGTATACGAAAATGGCCTTTCCGAAACGAGAAGAGGTTTTCGTAACGTGGAAACGCTTTTCGGAACGGGAAGAGTCAGCTTTACACGTGCTCAGCTTTTTCGGAATCGTAATTACGAGACGAAAACTTGACCTTCCTCTAGGATAACACTCTAGAATAACTTAGCAACTATCATGCAGTTGGCATGGATACACATACACACCCGACAAAATCGCCTGAATTTTCCCCGTGCCGTCTTTTGTTGTTGGTTTAACCTTTGTATTTGTCTTTCTTTCGTGTTTTTTCCCCGCACCTCAACCAGAAAGGTCATTAGCGGCATTTTGTTCTTGCTTTCGAAGTTTTATCGAAGATTTCAGCTTTAACATTTTCAAGGTTCATTTCAGTTTCAAGATTTCGTTTCAAGGTTCATTTTACACCTTTTAAAGATTTGTGTTCTTCACGGCAGAATCGTTTTCATATGATGTAGAGGTAAGTGGTCGTTGTTTCTTAATTCATGTTATATTTTGGAAATTGTCTACTGTGACAATTGAGTTTTGAGCACTGATTCACTACAAGCGTCACGTTAACGTCTCTGTAAGAGTTCTCTTCTTCTCGGGCTTACGAAAACGCTACGAGAAATCGTTGCAAAAAGGTTAGCATTCATCATGCTCGCTTTAACAGCTTGTTTTCGTGTTTACGAGAAATACCAATACGAGAAATACAAAAACTCTCTAATGATGGTCGGTCGGGGAAAAAAAGTGTCGCGAAAAATTCCTTGACCCCCAGCCAAAAGACATATCCATGTCAAAAATTTTAACCCCCCTCCCCCCCCCCCCCAAATTTTGTTGGTTTACGTTTCAAAATGCGTGAAATCCAAAAATCAAATTTTAAAAGCGGCATTGTTTACCATATTCATTTATAACATAAATAAATAGAAAACTAGGACATGAATAGAAGAACAAGTAGGAAAGAAATGCGTGATAAATCGAGAGCTTTCCAACGAGTGGAGAACGATTTTTGCCCGGTGAAAAATAAAGAAGATTCATTTTCCCAGCAACGGCTTGGTTGTACGTGAAAATCAAAAGAAATCATAAGAGACGCTTGCATACGAGTCTGCAACACATTGGGACATTTTCATGTGTGTTTTCTTATTGTATTTAAGATTTTATTTAAGTTTTGTTATTGTGCTAATGACCACACGAGAGAAGTGTAAACTTCTATAACGATTTTCTGCTAAATATAAAAAGTAAAATTGGACATTACTTTCCACTCTGTTGGCATGTTGGGTAAGTAAAAATGGACATTACTTTCCACTCTGTTGGGATGTTGGGAATGTAAAATTGTACATTACTTTCTACTCTGTTGGGATGTTGGAAAGTAAAATTGGACATTACTTTCCACCCTGTTGGGATGTTGGGAAAGTAAAAGTGGACAGGCTCCGCCCCTTGACCCTCGGTAACTTTCCGTCTTGAGCCATCGGCTAAATGCTAAAACATGGAACATGCTTTCTTCCCGCTAATTCGTAAATGTAAATAAATTTAAAACTACGACATAAATGTTTTAAAAATCGAAATTAGAACAGAGTACCTAAGTAGGTAATTTTCTGTTATGGTGCGCGTCTACAATTACTATAAGCAAGATTAACTTCTCAACCAAGTGACAACAAAACAAGCGGCATTATTTACTATATCCATTTATAACATAAATAAATATAAAACTACGACATGAATAGAAGAACAAGTACGAAAGAAATGCGTGATAAATCGAGAGCTTTCCAACGAGTGGAGAACGATTTTTGTCCGGTGAAAAATAAAGAAGTTTCATTTCCCCAGCAACGGCTTGGTTGTACGTGAAAATCAATAGAAAACAGTTGATTATTCTATACGCAACACAGTGAGTCTATTTTATTTATTGGTATCGCGTGAGCAAGTTTTCGTGACGATTCTTCAGTTTATGTGCCAAAGCAAAGACATGAAAATGTCAGAAAAAATCGTACGTACGCCGTTCAGAGATTTTCTCCAAAACTACTGGAACAAAGTTTATAAAATTTGGCTCAAAAATCAAACATCGGTCGGGGATGTGCCAGTAACATTGACATCAGTTTTGATCAACCCTAGAGGGTAGTAATTAAGGGCCAACATCGAGATCTCAAAAACTATAAAGGTAACAGTGATAATTTTTGGTTGTCTATTATAAATGCAATCCCAAAAAACGCTGAAAATCATTTCACAAAGGTTTATTATTTTTTCAATTGACTATGATCGTAGTTTTAGTTTGCTTGCGTACTCCATAAAGCCCGTCCAGACTCCTCGGCGTGTCCTGTTTCGAGTTACCACAACCTATACTTCTATAAATATTTACGCATGTTTATATTTCTCGATTTGAGCTCCTATCTATTCAAATAGTTATTGCCTTATTCATATCATTATCTAAGTACGTACGAAAAGTCGAGAGGATATGTTATTAAATATGCGTAGGAAAAGCATTGGTATTAACACACAAATATGACCTAGAAAAAAACATGTATTCATGCCTCGAAGGAACGCCGTACCCACCTCATGGTGCCGCGGTGTATTATATGGGTATAACACGTAAAAGTAATAAATATCCATTCTCCTACAAACCTCTGCTACGCCCCTGGTCACCCCAGACACCACAAGGTGCCGCGGCGCCTCCTCTCACTCCACCCCCCGCTCACCCCCCTCACCACCCACCGTGACCCCCTGCCAAGCGTGCCAGGTGTGCGTGCGTGCGTAAGTCTAACACTCAAATCTTGAAAAAGACACTTTTTCGCCCGTTTTTGGCCCATAGCATCTATGCGAGTAAAGCGATCGGGATGGTTAAACGTTAGGACCAACTAGACCCCAAATGGAGTCTATGTGCGAAAGAACGGGGTTTTCAAGTAAATTCTTAGGCCTTTTATGGCCCGGACATTTCAAATTTCGATGCTACGCACCTTGAAACGTAAAGTGACGAAGTTTGAGGGGGGAGGGGGGGGGGGGGTGATAAAAATTTTTTGCTACACGATCACATAGGCTTATTATTGGAAATAATAAACCAAAATCGATTAAAACTATCCGCAACGCTGTAGGTTGAACCGTTCGTTTTCTATGAGGGCTAGAGTAGAAAAAACCTTCGGATTTCTTTTCAGGGGCGAGAAAATTATGCGCTTCTAATCATGATATCACAGGTGTTTCGGTAGCTCACTTAGTAACGTGACGAACCCGACAGCTGAAGGCAACTGTGAGGTTACTGTTGGTGGTGGTTTACAGTGTATTTATTATTAATTAAATCATATTAATTTCTCCGTGTTTTGCTTGTCTATGATAAATTTAATCCCAAAGAATCGTTTAAAACCACCCGCAACGCTGTTCGTTGAACGTCTATTTTCTCTAATCAACCTACTGTAATACATTAATTGTAACAATGTGCGAGGAAGAAACATAGTTTCAAAATAATATGTAGTGTGTGTAACCCTTCTACTTGATGGGATGATGACTTAATCATAGATCATTTTGTCCCTCAACTTAATTAACTGAATATAACTGTTCCTTAACTTAATTATTGACTTAAATAAAATTATGGGGTTCTGATGCTGTAATGCAGTGAGCCCAACTGGAAGCGCGAAGCCTCGAGTTTCGATAGTAAATAAGCAGAATTTAATACAGTAGTTACGACCAGTGTTCTGCGTAGAAGGTCTGTCAAATACAGAAATAATAAACCTTTGTGTAATAATTTGCTTTTTTAAGATCCTTACAAGAAAACATTAAAATTGAAAACATGATTATTTTTGTTGACCCATTATTAACGATTTTAGCAGTTGGGGGGGGGGGGGGGGGGGGGTTGTTTTTGGAGACACCCTGTATAACAACAATGTTATATTTTGATTTTTCCCTCCGCCTGACTAACATTTTTTCTTACTTCCCAAATCATCCTTTGTTAAGAGCAGGCTGTGGTGTCGGCCATGTTTTCTGCTCCCATAAGGAATCAACGTTATTTTCCCGACGTCATAAATCCTCGAATCATGCACCGATTTCCATGATTTTTTTTAAATCTGCAAGTGAAACCAATCTTTAGCTATCCGTCGAGGAGTTTTTTGAGAAAAATGTCACTAGAAGCTGCAATTCATCAACCAAGTCACTGCTAAGAGGGTTACTCTATTCGAGTGATGATTGCTTTATTGGATGATGATTTATCGCAAATTTGCCCTGACAGATGTCTTCCTTAGATTTCACGCTTCAATTTAAGTGTTCAAACGACAAAATCGGTTGATTTTTCATGAAGTTCTGTGATCGGGAAACTGAATTTGCGATTCGATGGCTTTTCAAACTTCCGAAGCGAGGCGGGCGTTGCTAGATGCCACTAACTTCGACCACTCTTCCCGCCTGCGAACTGTGAATCGGGTCCCGTTTCTCCCAAAATCTGAGATCGGGTCACTAGGGCTTTTGACATCCATTTTTTTTTTTTTTTTTACGGAACCTGTCCTTACTTTTTTATAATTTTTTTTCCTAATCGAGCTACCGTGCTGAAATATATTATAGATATTTTCAAGGCATCTAGACTACCATTACAAGGTTTGAATGCGCAAGGCGCCGTGTTTATTTAATGTACCGTAGTTTACGTCTAATAAACATATATGAGTTATTTACCTACGTAAAAGGGCTATCTAATACAGAATTTGTTTCAACTGGATTCTAAACATTTTGAAACCTAAAACAACAAATTTTGAGGGGTGTTTAAACAATTCGAGTTAGCAGTCGTACTTGAAACAATTCGATGTGTGTAATTGCCCCGTAATAGAGAATTCACCATTCAGCCTTCGCCTCACCTAGGCCCAGAGTTATTTTGGTAAGAGGCTTTGATGACACACCCCAATCACCAGGTATACCTTCTACTTTCAGGGTTGCTCATCACCCAGCTACCTCTACCGGATTTACTTGTCACTCGCTCCTCTTGGCCAAACTTGGCTAGTTAAAGCTTTTCACGCCGAAGGACATGGCGCTGTTTTGGCAGCCCGCTCTTAAAGGATATCCGATTTATGACCTACATAAATGCAATACTGATAAGTTTCCATATGTCAAATATTACCGTTGGAGTGTATTAGATTTGGATGAGAAAATTTACCTCTACCTCAGCTAAAGCACAACGAATTCATCTCACGGGAACACATATTCGTCCTACTCGTCTACACCCACGAGTTCTTTTCATGTATAATCTTCATTTTATTCTCAGAGAAGAAACACCTGGCTCTCGTACCACCAAGAAAAAAAAAATCGTAATCCAACTTGGATTATTCCGCTTAAATGGAAATTTTGTTGCGCTTTTTTGTTTTACACATCAAATATTAAGCGTCCGCGGAATTTTCCATTCGATATATTTTGAAGGGGAAGTAGGTTATTCGAGGAGCGGATTTCTCATGAATACATGAAAAGGGTCAGATCCAATCCAATGGTGGCTCAGTAATCCGTCGTCTGTTCTAGCGAGAAACAAAACAAGAAAACTACACTTCATTGCTTGTCTCTTCAGGGGTTTATATTATTTATAACAAGACTTAACAAAAAGGCCTTTCTGTATTTAATTTGGTTCTGGATTACTATTTTCAATATTAAACCTTTGTAATCGACCAAGAAATTTTTTTTTTTTTTTTTTTTTTTTTAGCCCCCCTTGAACATTAGTTGGTTTAAATTTCAAGATGCATAGAATTCAAAATGGAAATGGAAATTTGAGCACTTTGAGTGTAAATAAATTGTATACTACGTATTTTATAGCAAAAAACTAGTTCTAAATAATATTCTTCAATACAAAAAATATTTTAGATTTCTTCGCTATTTTGGCAGTTCTTATTGATTTTTCAGCAAATAGTAGTGAAATTTTAGTACATTTTGTGAATATTCTAGTTCATTGTAGATGAACTTTTTTTAACTAAAATTCAGCCAAAAAATATAAATTTAACAGCCTTTAGCCGTTTTTAGCCATTTTTCGAGCACATTTTGTGAAACTTGACCATTTAATGTGCTCAAAAAGTGCTGGCCAACGAACTCATCCTTTCGTTTAGAAAGCTGGATTTTTTAACGTAAGAACGGAATTTTTTATCTCAATCCTAACGAGAGTTATCGTCTGGAATGACACATACACACACACACACACACATTATATAGGAGCGTCAAACTCTAGGATTTGTTTCAGAATGCCTCAAAATAGAATTCAATAGAGAAATTTTTCGAAAATTTAGATTTTAAAACTTTTGGAGCCATTGAAACAGCTAAAAATTCGCTAAAATAGAAGTTGAAAAAACGCTATAAATTGTTACAGATAATTGGTCTATAACTAATAAACCTCGTATGTTATATATGATCAGAACATGGAGCATCATGCCTCTAAAAAGGGTTGACACCTTTACAGTTCCAAAACCCTCCAATTTCACGCTTCACAGTAAAAATATTTAAGAAAAAGGACTATATGTAAGGATAATATATGTAAGGATGATAGGTTTAGGTAGTTTTTCCTGGAAACCGCCCGCTGAAAAACTTCCATACTGAGGAGCAGAAAAAAAACGAAGAAAAATCTACTGTTTTTACATATTTTTCAAATGTTAAACTTTGGTCATTTTTTTCACTTACTAGAACTAATCAAAAACATTGGAATTTACATCAGAATGATAGAAAATTTAACGCTCTTTCCAACGGTATCCTTAGATCTGAGAAAACTCGAAAAATTAGGGAGTTATAGCTGTTTTTGTGATGTAAGGTTAAGACCACGAAAAAAATCTCAAAACTGAAAAGTTATTTGTAAAGCTATTAACATTAATCAATTTAAACGGAAATCAGAAACTCGTAAACGAGTTCCACTATCTGCTTTACAAGCAGATACCATGTTTACATGGATATGTCTTTTTTTTTTAATTTACTTATTAGTTTTATACAATTTATACAATTTTTTCCTGGACACACCAAGATCTGAAGATGTCCTCAGTAAGAGGACGAAACGTAATCAAATATAACAATAAATGAAATAATTTCATTTATTTCCCCTGGGCCGCATCCCGACTAATTCCAACAAAAGAACAGTTTCCTTATAGAAATGTTGAAAATAACTATAGAGAGAAGCCACTACAATGAGTTGTTGTTAACAGTCGACTGTTGTCAAGAGGATGAAAATGTTTCCTGTGGAGTGGAGTAAATGATGCTATTGCTTTACGTTAAGAATATTGTGACCGGCTTATTATAATTGTTTATAGTCCAATCAACTTAGTTTAGGAATGTAGCCAGGTACGTAAGGAGGGAGAAATTGGTAGCTTGAGATGTGAACATTTATCACATAAATCAAGCGCTTTCCAACGAGTGGCGAACGATTTCTGTGCGATGAAACTGCGGAAGTTCCATTCCCCTAGCAACGGATGGGTTGAACGTGAACATCATTAGAAATTGTGACATAAATTTTGCGTCACGAAAATTTTTAGTTGACCCCCCAGAGCAAAGACATATCCATGTCAAAAAGAAATAACTCGAAAACAAAACCTCTAAAAGAAAAAGTCTAAGAAGCACTTTTAGTAGCAAATTACTTGTAGAATCGATCTCTGAAGTTTTACCTGCTTAAGTCGAGACACCCTGTATAGGTACAGAGGCTCTTCAGCTGATCTGTGCGCCTCCGTACCTCGTAATTGTTTCCGAGGAATCCCAGAGGAGCTCCATCGAAATACCAACACCGTGAGTCGAATAGGAAAGTTAGCCTCGAAGCTGATCTGAGTCCCTCCATACTTTTAATTGTATTCCAGATCTCCTAGAAGGAGCTACATATCAGGTTTCAGCATCATAAGTAGATTAAAAAATAAATTAGACCCATAGGCCCCAAAGCTGGTTAGTGTCCACTAATATTAAATTCTTGTTATTACTAAAAAGGCCCTTTTTCAAATTGCAGATCCGTAGGTAGTCATCAATATGTCAACGTAGATGTAGGTACCTAATGAGAACTAGAAATTAACCTTGTTCCTGGGGATACACTTTCACGCAAGCGCAGGAGCTACTAACGATGCAATCATGTTGAAATTAATATGGAATAATTAAACCATCGTTCCCCAACTACCAAACTTGAGGGTTTTGTTGGAATTATTCGGGATGCGGCCCAGGGAAAATAAATGAAATTATTTCATTTATTGTTTTATTGACATTTTATGTCTTTGCTATGGCACATAAACTAAAAAAACGTCACGGAAAATTGCTCACGAAAATATTTTGATGATTTCCGCTTACAACCGAGTCGTTGCTAGGGAAATGGTACTTCGTCGTTTTTCATCCCACAAAATTCGTTGACCATTCGTTCGAAAGCTCTCGATTTATCCAACCATATTATGTTAACTACTGCGAAGTGCGTGGCCTACAAGCTGAGTTATGAGCAAGGTTATTTGAATAATTGTGTACACTCAGGTGATCATTCGCAATAATTGATATTGTGAACATGATTGCCACCGCTTGTTAATTTCTGATGATTTCATTGAGCTGGTGTTTCGATGATTTGATTCATAGCAGGTGATCCAAATATTGCGAGAACGGTTTGATTTGTGAAGCGGTGGTTAAATCATTTTAATAGGTAATTTCTATGCTTTACACTCTAGGAAGCTGTAATTTCTTATGTAGTCTCTTTAGCACATTTACGTGACGATGCCCAGGGTCCGGATCAGCTGAGTGGCTCTTAGAGCTTGCATACGAGTCTGCAACACACACTTGTCTTCAACTAAAGACATAAAATGTCCCAATGTGTTGCAGACTCGTATGCAAGCGTTTCGTTGTCTTTGCTATGGCACATTAGAGAGTTTTTGTTCTTCCCGTAAGATTTTCTCCCGTTGACGTGTAGAGCAGCGTCTAGAGCAAGCAGCTGGAGATGCTAGCTCTTCACGTGATTTTTACGCGTATTTCTACACGTATACGTGAAAAACCAAACGCTAACGTCACGTTAACGTCTCTATAAGTTTTCAGAAGCTGTTTCGTATTCTTTTCGTACAACCTATTCTTATTTAAATAATTAATTGCTTTATGATTATTTATAAATACATAAATTATAAATACATTTATTGCTTGGGTACCTTAAATGGCTGACTTTTGTAGCGGAGCACTTCACTATAACCTCTCGACTTGTTGACCAACCCACGTGTTGTTGGCAACCACAGTGTAGTTACCTTTGCTGATAACTGCGTAACTGCGGTTACCTTGGTCACACTGGTTACCGGCAACTGTTGTTACCATTGCGTCAGGCTATGATGACTACCCGTACGCTGAAATTCCAACGAATGCATTTTCCCGTGCACGTGTAGATAGGCCTTTTTCCCGTACACGCGTAGTTCTACACGTTGACGTGAAGATTCGCGCATGCGCAGTTGGTATTTCAGTCTTTTCACGTACACGGGTAGAAAATTACGGGAAGAACAAAAACTCTCTAATAACTAAAAAAACAAACGTCACGACGGTTTTTTGATAACGTTTCGTCCTCTTACTGAGGAAACGATATCAAATAAAACAATAAATGAAATAATTTCATTTATTTTCCCTGGGCCGCATCCCGACTAATTCCAACAAAACAATAAGTACTTACGGCCGACCAAACTACCAACATCAAACTTAGATTAGACGACTAGGCGTGAAAAAATAAAATTATGCTTGAAGTAAATAACGTTTGCGCATGCGTAGAATGAAGTAATGATTTGAGAAGTATGCAATTAATAGGAGACCATTTGCAGCCTATCCTACACATTCCCTGAAATTTTTATCAAAATCGAATGAAAACTGTGGAAAAGGCTCGTTAAAAGGAATACACCTCGCATGCGCAGTAGCTACTAATGATAGAATTATGTTGAAATTACTAGATAATGCTCAAAATAATCTCATCCACTTATCCTCCAAATTTGAGCGAGATCGGACGACGGAGGCGTGAGAAAAAATTATGCTTGATATAATTTACGTTTGCGCATGCGCAGAGTGAAGTATATGCCCGGCATGAAGTGATTCGGGAACAACGGAACTTTTTTTTTTCTTTTCATAATTTTTATTGTACCAAGTAATACAACTGATTAGCAACATTTCTTTGACAATGAATAATCGGTGACTGAAACAAGACTGTGATACATAACACATCCTATACATCATTTCAGCTATTTAGTGTCTTCAATGAACACGATTTGCAGGAGCGCACAGCACTACACTCACTGAACAAACTTTCATGAACACATCACTCCCTATTACCACAGGTCGTGAGGTTTTCGTCTTTTCAGTCGTCTGAGAATTTCATCAACGTCCTGCAGCTTCACAACCTCCTCGTTGATATGACCTTGGAGCCTTTGATGATGGGCTATCGCTTGAGTTTTTATTACTTCATTTATTGTGGGAATTTCGAGGTCGTTATGGATGTATAATATCACGATTACTTTGAGAGGTGCAGCCCCAGAGCTGTGCACCATATGTCGAGACTGGCTTAAGGACCTGATTGTATAAAGTTAATTTATTTTGGATAGTCTACCAATTTTGATCGTCTACCAATCAACCAATACATTTTTCGGAAATTGGTGTCCAATTCTGTTTTTTTATTTTTTACATGCGCTCTCCAGCGGAGCCTTGTATCCAGAGTCATACCCAAATATTTTGGCGTAAGGGATGACTCTGCCATTCAGATATATTGTTATATTTTTGATTTGGCGGTTGGTGAAATCAACATGGACTGATTTTGCCTCATTCATCTTGATTCTCCACTTAATTGCCCAATCATGGAGATTCTCGATGGATCTTTCAAGTTTTGAGGTCGATTCTCGATTGTCTTCACCAATTGCAAGAATAGCAGTATCATCAGCAAATGATGCCAGGGTGTTCCCCTCGTGTTCAGGCAAATCGCTGGTGTAAAGGATGTACAGGAGTGGGCCGAGTACACTTCCTTGTGGTACGCCAGCATTAATTATTTTTGCTTCCGAGTAAGCATCATCTTGTTTGATCCGGAAGTATCGATTTGATAGATGAGAGTGAAGCAGTTCAACATATTTGGCTGGAAGCATTAATCTGAGCTTATGGTCAAGTCCCTTGTGCCAGACTTTATCGAACGCTTGAGTAACGTCGAGGAAGACAGCTGAGCAGACTTTTTTTATCTTCTAGGGCTTGTTCAATAATATGAGTGATACGGTGCACCTGATCTATAGTGGAATGCTTATGGCGGCACCCAAACTGATGTTTGGGGATGGGGCTTCTTTCTTCTACGATTTTAATTAGACGTGCATACAGCACTTTTTCAAAGAGTTTTGACAGTAGAACAACGGAACTGATAGAAAACCATCTACACCCTAACCCGCACATTCCATGAACATTTCATAAAAATCGGTCGATTATTGTGGAAATTAAGCTTGTTACAAGGATTTACGGATACACAACAGACACACACATACATACACTCACACACATGCACACACAGAAAGACATGGAATGGAAGTTTAGGAGAATTGTCTAAAACGTAAAATTCAAGTGGGAATTTTACCACTGTAAAGTAACAATAACCGTTTGGTTTTTTGGAAACTAAAACTTTTACATCTCTCAAAAGTGAAAGAAATGTAACAATTTAAGCAATTCCCTACCTATAGGCAGACTTGGGAGCAATTTATGAGATGAAATTTAGCGTCTAGGTACCAATGCCTAGATAAATCATAGACTAGAAAAATCATCCGGCCGGGGATGTGCTAGTAATATCGGCATCGCGTTCGATCAACACTAAAGAGTAGAACCTAAGAGCTGAAATATTCAAAAATCGAGATCTTGAAATCTTTCCATGTAACAATAATGATTTTTTGAGTTTCATTTATAGGTAAACGCCCAAAGAATCGCCAAGAAATTTGGCTTAAAAATCATTTATCGGCCGGGGATGTGCCAGTTACTTTGGCATCGCGTTTGATCAATACCTGAGGGCTGAAATATTTAAAAATTGAGATCTTGAAATGTTTCTATCTAACAATAATGATTTTTTGAGTTTCATTTATAGGTAAACGCCCAAAGAATCGACAAGAAAAAAAACCAATGTGCTAAAGACCACACGGGAGAAGTGTAAACTTCTATGACGATTTGGGCATTACTTTCCACTCTGTTGGGATGTTGGGAAAGTAAAAGTGGACAGGCTCCGCCCCTGGACCCACAGTAACTTTCCGCCTTGAGCCTTCGGCTAAAATGCTAAAACATGGAACATGCTTTCTTCCCGCTAATTCGTAAATGTAAATAAATTTAAAACTACTACATAAATGTTTTAAAAATCGAAATTAGAGTACCTAAGTTGGTAATTTTCTGTCATGGTGCGCGTCTACAATTACTATTAGCAAGATTAACTTCTCAACCAAGTAACAACAAAGGAAGCGGTATTGTTTACTACATCTATTTATAACATGAATAAATATAAAACTACGACATGAATAGAAGAACAAGTACGAAAGAAATGCGTGATAAATCGAGAGCTTTCCAACGAGTGGAGAACGATTTTTGTCCGGTGAAAAATAAAGAAGTTTCATTTCCCCAGCAACGGCTTGGTTGTCAAAACAGTGTGACGGAAAAAAACGTGACGGTAAAATCGTATTCACACCCCGCTAAATTTTTCGACGCGGTGCGCCTATAGAAGTTTACACTTCAAAAGACATCAACAAGGGAGTGAATGGTAACACGTAAAACATATCAAAATTTGCGCTGAAAATTCTGACGAAATGGAATACAACTTATCAGCTGAGTGTTCTCTAAGACTGATTGTTTCTCCGATCAACCTACTGAAATACAAAGCGGTAAAGAAATACGTCCTTTTACCTTGACATGGGGCACTAGGCTTGTTTGAGCCTATTTCCCAAGACATAGTATTTACGAGAGTGGGGTGCCGTTTTAGCTTGCAGCATCCAATTTCCGTCGTGACAACTCACGCCCTTTATGCTCCTGACCTACCTCGTAACTTGAGAGACTGAGGGGAGCGTGCCAAACCGTCGTTGTTCCACCTTCGCGCTGTGTCGCTCTGACCCAAGTTTGCTGTTGACATCTTTCAGCCTTAAGCCCTAAAGGCCAAATTACGGTCTTCGAAAGTAGTTCCACGGAGTTCGATATTGACTTAATTCTACAAAAAGTGGAACTTTTCATCGGGCTTGGAAAAACGAACACAGTTGGGGGATGGTAGTGACTATTCGTCAGAGCACGGGGAGAAAATATGAAATACTTTCTTGTAGGTAATGAAAGTCACCTAAAGCTTGAGGCGAAAAATGATTCTGTTGTGGGAGCGAAGATGAGATTGGAAGTACGTCCTCCCCACCTGGGGCCCATTTCATAAAACTACAATTTACAAGTGTTCAAGTTAACAAGTACAGGAACTTGTAATGCACGGTAAACTAGAACAAGTGTTTCACCGCAACAAAGAATACAAGTGTAGAAAAATTACACATGTAGAAGCTAAGTTTACAAGTGTAGCAGAAAAAGAAAAACGCTGCAAATTATTACATAATGGTTTATTATTTCTGAATCAGATAGCCAGCTATAGTATCCAGCATGCTCTGGGGCTTTCGCCAGTCTCTTTTCTAGTATCCACCTCTGTTCTTGCGTTACTGGCTGCGCTCCCGATGGGGAGCAAATGAATGATCGTATAGCCACCCGAGTGGTCTCATTCAATCCACGGAGCTAATTTCTATAGGAATCCAACCAAAACCGTAGGTACACTGGATCCCAAAAGCATCTGGGACCTATTCCAGTCGAATCTGCTTCCGAAATTACTTGGGTGACGACACCCCACTTACCTATGGCAGAAATATAAGTAAACAGCTATTCCCAAATGTCACCCAAATTTTAGCAAACCTGAACGACTAGGGTGTGAAAAAATTTAGCATAATGAAATTTGCGTTTGCGCATGCGCGGAGTGAAGTATTTATTGATTTGGTAACAATGAAACTGATATAGGACCATCTGTTAGTTAACCCGCGCATTCCCTGACAATTTCATCAAAATCGGATGAAAACTGTGGAAACTAAGTTCTTTACAAATATTTCACATTGGCGCATGCGCAGTAGCTATTAATGATACAATCATGTGGTAATTAATATGGGATGATTAAATTGTCATCCCCCAACAAGGTACTGTCCAAATTTGGGCGAGATCGGACGACTGGGGCGTGAGAAAATAGTGATTGATAGAATTTACGTTTGCGCATGCGCAGAGTGAAGTATTTAGCCTGGAACGATGACTGTCTACATCCTATTCCGCACTTTTCCTTATAATTTCTTCCAAATCGGATGAAAACTGGAAAATAAGCTTGTTACAAGGATTTGCGGATACACGACAGACACACTTTTTTTTTTTTTTTTTTTTTTTTTTTTTTTTTTTTTTTTAACCTCCCCTCAAAGACGGAGGGGGCACGCCATTGAATTGAAAAATAAACAAATAAAATAAAAAAGTGGGGAGGACGCCCAGGTTTACCCGACGCCGGCTCTAGGGATAAGGGAAGTTGTAGGACGAGGAGGAAGAATGGGATGAAAGGATGTGCCCCTGTAAAATGACTACCAGTTCAAGTAAGAACCCCTCAGGACGCGGGTGGTGATACCACGGAGTACTCCTGCCGAGATGCCCAACTCGACTAACTCCGTGGCGCTTTTCCCACACCACACCTGGCGTCATGACACGGTCGCGGCAATGACCTTGATGTCATTAGGTGCCACTCCTTTCAGCTCAGATATCGCTTGGCGCAGATCATTTCTATCATATTTACTTTTCTTAGCCCGCCAGGTCTGCTCCATGTCCACGCTGCCACTGACAACCTGGACATCCAGGATTACGGCAGACCCATCGGGCTTGATCGCAACGATATCTGGCTTCTTGCCCCGGTCACTCAGCATGTGGTATAGTCTCTCCCTTTCGACATCCCAACCGCTAGATGACAAAGCACCTGCTATCTGCTTGGCAACCGCATCGTGACGTAAAATGCGGCCACCGTGAGTAGGAGGACACACACACACAACACAACACAACACAACACAACACAACACAACACAACACAACACAACACAACACAACACACACACACACACACACACACACACACACACACAAACACACACACACGCCGGCATGCGCAGACTGAAGTATTGAGTCTGGAACGATGACCGTCTACATCCTATTCCGCACTTTTCCTGATAATTTCTTCCAAATCGGCTGAAAACTGGAAAATAAGCTTGTTACAAGGATTTGCGGATACACGACCGACACACTTTTAACATGGAATCATGTTTTAGCGATGGATCCCCCGCCGAAAAGTGAGACTATAAAGTGAGATGAAAGTAGCGCCAATAATTGTGATGATTTCCGCTTACAACCGAGTCGTTGCTAGGGATATGATACTTCGTCGTTTTTCATCCCACAAAATTCGTTGACCATTCGTTCGAAAGCTCTCGATTTATCCAAACATACTATATTAACTATTGCGAAGTAGGTGGCCAACAAGCTGAGTTATGAGCATGATTATATGAATAATTGTTTACACACAGGTGATCATTCTCAATTATTGATATTGTGAACATGATTGCAACCGCTTGTTAATTTCTGATGATTTCATTGAGCTGGTGTTTCGATTATGTGATTCATAGCAGGTGATCCGAATATTGCGAGAACGGTTTGATTTGTGAAGCGGTGGTTAAATCATTTTAATAGGTAATTTCTATACTTTACACTATAGGAAGCTGTAATTTCGTATGTAGCCTCTTTAGCCTCTTTCTAAAGTGAATGTTTACTCGCGAGTTTCTATTAGGAGATCATCATCTCACAAGAGCTCAATCGTCGTGATCATTTCTATAATAAAGTGAATGTTTACTCGCGAGTTTCTATTAGGAGATCATCATCTCACAAGAGCTCAATCGTCGTGATCATTTCTATAATAAAGTGAGAGCGAGGAGCTAAAACATGATTCCATGTTTTTTACATTTTAGCCGTCAGGCTCAATTTTTTTTAAAGAAACCTCTCCTCAAAGACGGAGGGGGCATGCCATTAAATTGAAAAATAAACAAATCCGAAAGTGGAAACAATGCTACCGCTACCTGTAGGTAAAATTGGAAGCAAAATCCAGTTGGTGAACCATAAATTTCGTTTTTAGCGGACATTAGAATTTTATTCTCAACTATTCCAACGATGTTTGTTACTTTTTATGGGAACAGAAAATGATAGCTTACCTGTACTCCTTAGTTCCATCATCAAACTCTGAAGGGTTGCTATAACACCAGTAAAAACGTTCATGCATTTCACCATTCATGGCTTTTTCATTATTTTATCTGTAATAACGCCACACGCACGTTGAAAAATTAATGCGCTTTTCATGGCGGTCTAAATTGAAAGAAGGTTTTTGGGGCTGCATCCAACCCCTTAATTCAAGAGCAATACATCAGTATGCTGGAAAGAAAAGTATAGATTGAAACGTGTCTTCTATGGTGGTTTAATGAGCGAATGTCACAATGGCGTGCTTTTTTCGTTTCACTTTTCTTGCTTTATGTACCTCTCTTTTTCTAAGCTGGGGTTGAACTTCTACCTTGGTTACAATGAGAAAAAAAGTGATTCTAGGTCTGAATCATTTAAATGAAACTCTTCATAATTACTATACACATTTAATTTTCAAAAGCTTGGGCATTCAGAGAGTAGATTCAGAAAGTTTTTCGTTTAAATATCCATGTATGGTGTCGCAGAGTTGCGAATTTACCAATTCAAACAACCTCAGTTTTATTATTTATTTCTGAATTGAAATTATTAATCACACAGGTGTTTCGTGTTTGCTGAATGAATAAAAGTTAGTCTCGCTAGAAACACTAAAGAGTCCAGTTCTTTATAGAGATAGAAAAATAGATTAGATTTTCATAGTCGTACAAATAATTAGGTACGGAGAAAAACACCATCATAGACTTATTGTGATTTGCATAGAAATCACAATATGTGGTCTGTGTTCCATATGGACTTGAGTTTCCTCCGTTAAAATCAAAGTTTTTGAAAATGTTCTTCATTGAAATCCGTTTTGAGGCATTCTGAACCAAATCCAAAAGTTTAACGCTTTTTCATGTACAGGGTGTCCCACGAAAACGTTACGCCCCTTCATTCCCCCTGAATACAGTGTAAAAAATTGGGACCAATGCCATTCTTCATAATTTTCTACGTTGATCTCAGGAAAAATATTTTCGTGTGCGCCGTTTGCGCCAGAAGTGGTGCAAATTATTAACATAAACTTTGTTTTTTCAAACAGGAACCTGCATTTTTGTATTACAGATTCGAATTCTACACGAAATTTCATGAAGAATTTACCATCACTCAATCTTTTAAGTGCGCAGAAACGGGTTCAATTCCGCTCTAAATGTACAAAAATTGTGGAATACTGAGTTTTTAATATATTCAATTGACACATGTAATGCATGATTTTGGGGTAATTTTTCTTCCTGAACCTCGAAATGATGTTAATTTATTAATATTTGCAACACCAATTTGGGAAAACAACGAAAACTCG
Organism: Adelphocoris suturalis; assembly: GCA_030762985.1. Lineage (NCBI taxonomy): Eukaryota > Metazoa > Arthropoda > Insecta > Hemiptera > Miridae > Adelphocoris > Adelphocoris suturalis. Next base: position 12,502,507 of record CM061046.1, read on the forward strand.
ACCAGAATTGCATATATATTAGTTATTTCCACACAGCACAAAACGTACTAAAATGTAGTTTTTCGGTGTTTCCCCAAGTTGGTGTTGCAAATATCGATAAATGAACGTCATTACGAGGTTCAGCACGAAAAAATACCCTAGAATTATGTATTACAAGCGGCAATTCAATATCTTCAAAACTCAGTAATTCACAATTTTTGCACTTTTAGAGCGGAATTAAGCCCGTTTACGGGCACTTACAAAACCGAGTGTTGGGCCATTTCTTCATAAAATTTTACGTAGAATTCGAATCTGCAATAAAAAATGGGGGTTCCCATGTTTCCAAAGTACCTAAGATATGTATAAGAACCAGTTACTTTAAAACCTTGATTACTGATTAATAAGCAGAACTTTGTCGAGTATCGGGATTTGCGCCCGACGTAGCCGTTGGCGGACGAAGGTACAAACCTTCTGACAGTGAACTGTCACTCACCTCTACGCAGAATTATGCAAGACGAAAAGGGAATTCCGTGTATTTCACCCACCTCGGCATCGCCCTTGCTTTCGGGGTTACGCACTTCGGTTCCACTGCCGCAAGCTAATTAACTAAAATTAATACCATAGGTAGGGTGGTTTTCACCGCCATACCTTCATATCAGACCGCCCACGCCGACCGCGAACTCAAATGAAGTCCATTTGGTTGAGAGTTGCGTGCACCCCGTCGAGGAGCATACTTCAACATTATCCAACATATGACAGTGGATTTTTTTTTTTTTTTTTTTTTTTTTTTTCGAGCGTGGGTTTTGGGTTTTGTAAAACGGAAGCTTTCCCGTCTCTCCATGCAAGCAGCGCTATCTATTTCTCCACACGAATCGTCCGTAACATTCGTTTAATGTTTCTGTTCCATTTTACATGGCAAAGGGAATGGTTGATTATCAGAAAGAGAAGTAAGAAGATAGGAAGATGAGGTGCGCATGAGGTGCCGCGTCCTACTAAGTGGAATGAAAACGTTCATTAATCTATAAAATCATTAAAAATAATAATCTATAACTTAACTAAATACTACTAGTATCAGGTACGTAAAGTGTATATATATATATATATATATATATATATATATATATATATGCATTTTGGTTATCAACTCGTTGTTAGATACATTATTTGGATCATTGTTGTTGAACGCAGAGTTGGTAGCAACAAAGCTACAATATTGGCAGGAGTATACAAAATGTACTAGGTAAAATATTAAATTTTCTGGATGGTCCCTACACATTGTAAGCACACCCCGATATATACCTTTTTTTTTAACAGAACGAATTATATATGCCTCCCTAGGCCATGTACATACACCTACTTTGGCATACATAAGTGCAGCATAGGAATAAAAAGTGTCTGGAATGACACATTCCAGACACATTCAAAAAGTGTGAATAGAATGACCCCATGAGCAAATTTTTGAAGAATATTACCGATTTTTACAACCAGCGAACGGCATTATTTCGATTTTTGACTGATTTTTCAACTTTGAAATTTTTGAAAACTTGATACATATTCTTATAGGAAATTTTACGCTGATTCCGAATATACCACATGTTAGTATGCTGAAAAAATTATTTCGCACGACAAATCGCAAAAAACAGGCTATTTTGAAATTTTTGACTACATTTTTGAAAATTTGCAATAGCTTAATTTTCTTCAAAAATTCGCTAAAATTATGTATAAATAAATTCAACAGGCAACAGCTCATTGCCTGTAACAGGTGACTTTCCTGGCATGGGAACAGAAGAGGTGTCAACTCCTACCCACCCTAGTGGCTGATTGAGGAACCTTGTCCACTTGTTTCTGAACTGCTCCTGAAGAGGATAATTTCAAGAAGCTAGTCAGTGTTCGTAGGTAAAATGTGTTGGCTGTGAGTTCAATTTTAGAAATTCATTTCATCCGCTAACCAGAATTTTTTATTTGCACACGTATGTAAAAAAAATACTCTCAATCAAAGCATTCGTTTAAAAAATCTCTTGGAGGTACTTAGTGTTAACACTCTATATTTTCGAATCATTCATGAATTAGGGCCGAATACGAAGTTGAATCCGCATTATAGGAGCAATTTGGGTACACAGAAGTATTTCACAGTCGTGTTTTAAACTATTTGTTACATCAAAATCAAAACATGGTTTGATTGGCTTAAAACTTAGTATCAGGCACCAATAAACGCTAAAAACGTGGTCTATTTCCACGAAACATAAAGAGTTACAATGTTGAACCGATTTCGACGGTTAGATCATCATCTGTAACAAAAAATGACTTACTGATTACCTAACCGTTGAAATCGTTTTAACATTGTTACTCTTCATTTTTTTATGGAAATAGACAAAGTTTTAGCGAATTTTCAAAGAAAACAAAGCTATTGCAATGGGTCAAAAATTGTTAAAATATTTAAAAAATTATATTATTAGTTGAATTTTTTTAAAATAATATCATCATTGAAATCCATTTTGAGGCATTCCGAGACAAATCCAAAAGTTTAACACTTTTTCATATATATATATATATATATATATATATATATATATATATATATACTTCGTTTTAAATATAGAATGAATTTCACAAATATATAGAGGAAAGAAAGAATCTGATATTTCGATTTTGATCTTTGTCAAAGAAATTAGAAAAATGAAAGTAATTCTTGATATCTTGGAAATTACATGTGTGTCAGCGTGAAATTTGTGAAATTCATTCTATATTTAAAACGAAGTATATAGTTCAGTAGAACCGCGACTAGTTCAAGTGTTCCTATATATATATATATATATATATATATATATGTGTGTGTGTGTGTGTGTGTGTGTGTGTGTGTGTGTGTGTGTGTGTGTGTGTGTGTGTGTGTGTGTGTGTGTGTGTGTGTGTGTGTGTGTGTGTGTGTGTGTGAAAAAAAAAATATTTATGTATGTGTAATTCCAGGCGATAACTCTCCTTAGGATTGAAGTAAAAATCCCGTTCTTGCGCCAAAAAAACAAGCTTTTAAAATGAAAGGATAAGCTCGTTGGCCAACACTTTTTGAGCACATTAAATTGGTCAAATTTCAAAAAATGTGCACAAAAAATCACTAAAAATGGTTAAAAACGGTAAAAAATTGTTAAATTTATCATTTTTAGCAGAATTTAAGTCAAAACAAAATTATCAATTTTGCTGAAAAATCTATAAATGCTGCGAAAAAAATCTAAAAATCCAAAATCTTTTGTGAGTTGCCGAATATTATTTAGTGTGAGTTGTTTTTTGCCATGAAATTGATTTTTAACAATTTCATTGTACTCAAGTTGCTCAAATTTCGATACAATTTAACATATTATGTACCTAGTACGAAAGGTGGTAATTTAAGAAAATTCGCTCATACGATCATGCTGCATGACTGGAACTTTTTCACTAACCCGTTTAGAAATGGGTTTCCATATCTTTGTCGCGAGTTATTTAGTTGTTCATATGTTCTAAGTACTTTATTAGGTACTCGTAGAAGTAAGATAGGTAAGAACGGAACGTTCAGAAAGGAGGAAATTTGATGATACGGGTATGATATAACACCCACTTAACTCCTCATCACTCAATATGAAGCCGCCCTAAGTCTTGAAACGGAATATTGGTTCTCTGCTTTGCTCTGCGGTCTTATACATATAACGAGTTCGTTCAACTAGGATGTAATCTTGTTCCCTCGCGGATACTTTATCTTTCCCGGCAAATTATCCAAGGAACAATAAAAACTTTGCTTGTTCGAATGGCTACATTCTTAGTGGGTGAGCTTGAATATTCTTGTGAACAGGGTTTGTTTTCTATTGTTAGAAATTGCTTCAGACATATCATATCAGTTCCAAACTTCGTTAGTAGTAAAATATCAATAATTCAGTGGAAGGATTGGAAAATGTAGAAGAATTCGGATGCCGATAATACCAATATCTCGTGCTTGAATAATAAACAGATTGGTACAGTCTACTTTCTATCGTGTAGGATGTGCTGCAGTCAGGTCCGTTGAGAGAGTGGTGGCACTGGGGGCATTGCCCCCGGGGCCCCGCCTTCGTGAGAGGGCCCGGAATTGTCACCAAAAGGAAAAGAGAAGTAGAAGAAAGAGGAAACATGTCAAAGGGGACTATTAGTTTCTACCTCCGTGTATATAACAAAAAAAAAAAAAAAGAAATGACATGGACATGGTGCTGAAGCTTCCTCGTGACTTCTACAAGAAAATTACGTTCACGCATGCGCCGAAAGTAGCGCTGATTCAATCATGATGAAACTGATAGGGGACCATCTAGGGCTAAATCCACACTATTCCTGAAATTTTCATAGAAATCCGATCAAAATCGTGGAAGTTATGGCTGTGGCAAAGAAATATAGAAAGACAAATGGATGGACGGACGGAAGGACAGACAGACACGAAACTGAATTTGTTCAGGAGGCCATGAAACGCAAAATTCGAGTGGGAATTTTGATGGTTTGTTTTAAAATTAGGAGAATCCCCAAATCCCCATTTTACCTGTTGATGACTGCAGTGGTGAATGATACCCACCTTCCTGAACCATTTGACGTAGATTGTTTGACTTTCTAAATGTCTGTGAGTATATTAGTTTAGAGTTTGGCAGGTAATGAGATTTTTTGGCTTTGTGGTGAGAGTTTGTTTTGAAATGCACAATGTGGTTTTCGCAATTGAAAAACCAGATACCCAAGACACCAAAACTTTTAATTTGTGGACAGGCACATATGATTTGTACACAATCGATACTCGTAATTTATAGTTTTGAATATGATGTATGAATTAAAAGAAGGAGCTTCTTGAAATAGATTTCATATACTAAGGTGTCTAAACTAATATAATGTACGATCATTAAAATAAAGGCCGTCTTCTTTGCCAACTTTACATCGCCGATTTAAATATAGAGTTAATTAATCTCTGACTGTAACGACTGCTGGATGAGGGTAGCACGCGCACGTTTGCTCCTGAAGGACCGCCGTAGAAGTACCACCAGGATATGGTAACAATCTCTGACGATGGTAGACGATGCTGGAAAGAAGCGAATAGCCGCAAGCGAACTGAAAACGGTGCTGCCTGGTACACCCGTAGAATCTGCAAGGAAGTGCAAAAATGTATGATGATAATGATTCACGTAAGGCATACCAAGGCGGGTTGACGGAGTCTCAACTAGTAATTACGTCGAAATGGACTGTAGGTTTGATTAAATGCCGTCCAGTGGTAGATGACGTCGAGATGTGGGATTCTGCTGACCCATCAGCAAGACCAGGAGGAATTTTGCGGGATGCTGACGACTCGATTTAAATTTTCGATACTTAGCGAACACGTGGAGTGTAGCACAAGGAGAGAGGTAATGAGCTGGCACGGCGGATGGCGACGAATTGTACCGATAGCGGGGCATTCAATGAAGCGATCGAATTAGACGCACATGAAATTGCAGGAAAATGTTGGTTCCGTGGGTCCATTCGCACAAACATTGATACGGCTGCAGTCACTTCACAGCACTTCGAGATCATAACAATATTACAAAAGAAAATACGCTTAGGCGTTAACAGAGTTTAGATATTGATTACTTACCTGTTTGTTGTCCTCAGATCCCCTGATGATGCAATGTCCCGTAATTGCGAAACGTCGGAAATGAGTAATTAAAGAGATAGTACACAAAAGTAGCATTCTTAAACATCACCTGATTTCCTGGTGAATATACTTGAAGTTATAATTAAGGCTAAAATGGCAGACCTATTCATGTTACTTTGTTCTTCCGGACAGCGGAGGAACTGAGTTTATAGCCAGTCTTGATTTTGTTCTCATCCTCAATTTTTATTTGGTTTGCTCTTAGTAGCTAGCTTAACCGTATCCCATAGTACTCTCAAGTAGCCTCCGCAATAACTCGAGCATAATAGATCCTTCTTTTTTTAAAGAAATGTTTAAAATATAAGCAATTTCTTTGAAGCAAATACACATTATTGGAGGGTTTTTTTTAATTTCTTGTATGAGTATTTCTCGTTAACACGAAAACAAGCTGTTATAGCGAGCACGATGAATGCTAACTTTTTCGCATTGATTTCTCGTAGCGTTTTCGTAAGCCCGAGAGAAAGAGAACTCTTATAGAGACGATAACGTGACTCTTGTAGTGAATCACTACTCAAAACTCAATTGTCACAGTAGACGATTTCCAAAATATAACATGAAGTAAGAAACAACGACCACATACCTCTACATCATACAAAAAAGATCCAGCCGTGAAAAACACGAATCTTTAAAACGTGTAAAATGAACTTCGAAATGAAATCTTGAGAATGAAAATGCTGAAGTCGTCGATAAAATGTCAAAAGAAAGAACAAAATGACCTTGAGCGAATTTTTGAAGAAATCTTCGACATTTCAGTCGCTATTGATCGTGTAGAGAAATTTTAGTTTATGATTTTGGGTCTGCGTGCTAGTACGTACATAAATAGAACTTCTTCTTAATTTCATGGCTGATATTTTCTAAGCCACAGTAAGTATTAAAGCTACATCTAGTCCTAAAACAGTTGAGCGTAAAACATTAAAGAGAGCGACCGAGAAAATTGGAGGACGGAATATTTCACAGAGTAAACTCATTAGTTGCGATTACATTTATTTATTTATTTTTTTTAACAAGCACCTACTACCTACGTTTTAAACAGCATGGTTCTAGGATTGGTTATACAGGGATACTTCCATAGGAGTCGTTCAATCTGAATTTGGACAATGTTTCATGCAAATATTACCGATTTTTACAACTAGCGAACGGCATTATTTCGATTTTTGACAGATTTTTCAACTTTGAAATTTTTGAAAACTTGATACATATTCTTATAGGACATTTTACGCTGATTCCGAATATACCACATGTGAGTATGCTGAAAAAATTATTTCGCACAACAAATCGCAAAAAACAGGCTATTTTGACATTTTTGACTACATTTTTGAAAATTTCAACCCGAAGATGTAATCCGATCATGCTGGCCAACGAACTTGAACTTTCTTTTTGTGTCCTTAACATTTTAAAATTGGTTTGAAGTTTCTAGCACAATTCTACGGACAGTTATCGTCTTGAATGACACATACATACATATATACATACATACATACATATATTAAAAAATGCGTTAAACTGAATATGATTCAGAATAGCCTGAAACGGATTTCTGCATAAAATTTTTTCAAAAATTCACATTCTACAAATTTTGAGGCGAGAGCAATAGCTTAATTGTCTTCAAAAATTCGCTAAAAACACGAAAGAAAGACAACTACAAAGGTTAAACCAACAACAAAAGACGGCACGGGAAAAAGTCAGGCGATTTTGTCGGGTGTGTGTGTTTGTGTGTGTCCATGCTAACTGCATGATAGTTGCTAAGTTATTCTAGAGTGTTTTCCTAGAGAAAGGTCAAGTTGACGAGCACGTTGACGAGCTGATGGAGGCGAGATGAAGACAAGAATACTTGGAGGCCGATGGAGCTGGATCATGGACTCGGGGTATTATCCGGGATCCCCTTGCCACGCCCTGGTTAAAAACATATCTGGTTCGGTTCATGGTGTCACGCTGGCCTGCAGGCTTGTTTTGGGCCATGATTGGCGGAATCTCTGAAAATTTAGGCTACGTTTTGCTAACCAATTTGAATGCCAGCTATGTGGCATAGATTACGATCACATGATACTGTAAGACTATATTTATGTGGTGCCTACACAATTTGTAAGCGCCAATCAATATGCCTACTTAAGTGCTGATAAGGTGTTTTGTTGTGATTGGTTGATTGTCTCCAATACTTAAAACTCCCTTCCAGATATACCCCTAACTAAAGAAACTTCCAAATTTAGAGGTTTAATCCCCAATTTCCCTTAACTCAACCCCTGACCTCTGTGAAGGAATATCAAGGAATCTTGGAATAATTTTAAGGCAGATGTTTGACCTTTCTGAGAACGTATTTATTCAAAACATTTATTTAATACAAATCCTATCCTAGAACCAGGACCTTACACGGATTTATATTAACTAACCTTATATTATTCCTGAAGAATGTCGAGTTCTGGAAGAATCAGGATTCCTCCGCCGCGGATTTACTCTTGGACGTTACTGGGTAGAATGAATTTTCTCCGAAGTTCCAAAATCGTCCCGGGGGTTTTCCTGCGCATGCTCGGGCGTCAGCGGCGTCAGATGGATTTTGGCCAACCCTCCAAGGGATGCCATTTAACTTTGGTTTCCATGGTTTTGGCGAATGGCGATGTTCCAATATTCAAGGCACCGCCCTGTGGGATGTATTTTCCGCCTTTGGGGAACCAATGACAGATAAAAATTGCTGGGTGGCTTTTCCCGGCCGGCGCGTGTGGTCCGCGATCAGCACTTTTCTATGAGGTGGATTCAAGAAATTCGACCGTTTCCCGGGGCCGTGGGATTGTTGTAACTTGAAACTTCCCAGGCTTAGAAGGCTGACGGTTCTGACGTATTTCCTTTCGATTGTGAGCCATATTCGGGCTCACATGATATACCTTCTGGTGGAATGCAGAGTGACGGCTCCTTTGATCGATGGGTTTCTGGGGGAGGAGGGAAGGCAGAATGTGGTAGAGTCTAGAAAGGACAGGGTGATTGACCTTCTGAGGAGAGCGGTGGAGGAACCAGAATTACTTCTCAAGCTTGTGCAGAAACTTAGAGAGTCGAACTTACAGTAGTAGAGAGTTTTGTGCACTGGAGGGACTTAAAATGCGTGGTATGCTGGGTAGCACCTTGGCCGGCCTTGGTCTCACATCCCCCACTTATTCACTAGTCCAGATTAGCAATTTATGTATTACCTAATTCTTTCCTAGTCATTTTGTTTTTCCCTAGTCATGTACAGCGGAAGGAAAAAAAAAAATTAATTAATAAAAATTGCTTCCGAGACTGCAAGGCAGCGGAAGCTTTGTTTTCACTTTCAAAATGAAAAAAAAATTGTTGCTCCAAAATCAAAATTTCCACTCGCATTTTGCGTTTCAGAGCCTCCTGAACAAATTTGGTTCCGTGTCTGTCTGTCTGTCTGTCCGTCCACATTCCCTTGTAACAGCCATAACTTCCACAATTGTGATCCGATTTTAACCAAATTTTCAGGATGGTCCCCTATCAACTTCATCATGATCGAATCAACGGTAGCTTCTGCGCAGGCGCTAACGTGAATGCCTTGTGACGGTCATAACTCGGTCAATGTTGAACGGATTTCGGTCAGATTTTCAGGGATGATGTGGGTAAGGTCCCTTGAGGTCCCATAAGACAATCATCATAATTTCATTAGCGGTACGCTCTGCGCATGCGTGAACGAAATATTCTTGTTACGGTCCTTGCAACAGCCGTAATTTCCACAATTTTGATGCGATTTTCTTCAAATTTTTAGGGATCGTGCGGGTATAGCTCTACATGGTCCCCTATCAGTTCCGTCATGATCGAATCAACGGTAGCCTCTGCGCAGGCGCAAACAAAGTTTTCTTGTTAATTTTCCTTATTAATTTCATTTATTATATGTACCATTCAGCTTCCAATTTCCCACCTTATTAATTCCCTGATGCCAGAACCGGTCGTTTCTAGTTTTCTGGAATTTAATGGTGACGTACTGTGAAGGTCACAAGGAAGCCCATGTGCATTTCCTTGGCAGTGTATTTTTAAATTGTTCCTATTGAAAAAAGAACTAAGACTACAGATGAGAACCACAACTACTTTATGCTCACAATAGCTTCAAACTGGCGAGCAGTATATAGATTTAACAACAACAACAACAGGTCAAGTTGTCGTTTCATAATTACAATTCCGAAAAAGCTGAGCACCACTAAAGCTGACTCTTCTTGTTCCGAAAAGCGTTTCCACGTAACGAAAACCTCTTCTCGTTTAGGAAGGTCATTTTCGTATACGAGAAAATGAATACGAGAAGTACAAAAAAGTCCAGTCATGCAGCATGACCCCATGAGCGAATTTTTGAAGACATTTCTTAGACATTTCAGTTGCTATTGATCGTGTAGAGAAACTTGAGATTAACGTTAGTGACGGCCGAGCGGAGCGAGGCGTTGGGTCTGCGTGCTAGTACGTACATAAATAGAACTTCTTCATAATTTCATGGCTGATATTTTCTAAGCCACATTCAGTACTAAGCTACATCTAGTCCGAAAACAGTTGAGCGTAAAACATTAAAGAGAACGACCGAGAGAATCGGAGGACGTAATATTTCACAGAGTAAACTCATCAGTTGAGATAACATTTTTTTTTTTTAACAAGCACTTACTACCTACCTACGTTTTAAACAGCATGGTTCTAGGATTGGTTATACAGGGATACTTCCATAAGAGTAGTTCAATCTGAATTTGGACAATGTTTCATGCAAATATTACCGATTTTTACAACTAGCGAACGGCATTATTCCGATTTTTGACTGATTTTTCAACTTTGAAATTTTTGAAAACTTGATACATATTCTTGTAGGAAATTGTATGCTGATTCCGATTATAACACATGTTAGTATGCTGACAAAATTATTTCGCACAACAAATCGCAAAAGATTGTAATCCGATCATGCTGGTTTGAAGTTTCTAGCACAATTCTACGGACAGTTATCGTCTGGAATGACTCATACATATATACATACATACATACATACATACATACATACATACATACATACATACATACATACATAAAAAAATGCGTTAAACTTCAGAATATGATTCAGAATAGCCTGAAACGGATTTCTGCATAATTTTTTTTTTTCTTCAAAAATTCACATTCTACAAATTTTGAGGCGAGAGCAATAGCTTAATTTTCTTCCAAAATTCGCTAAAATACGAAACAAAGGCAACTACAAAGGTTAAACCAACGACAAAAGACGACACAGGGAAAGGTCAGGCGATTTTGTCGGGTGTGTGTGTATGTGTGTGCCCATGCCAGCTGCGTGGTAGTTGCTAAGTTATTCTAGAGTGTTATCCTAGAGAAAGGTCAAGTACTCGTTTCGTAATTACAATTCCGAAAAAGCTGAGCACCAGTAAAGCTGACTCTTCTCGTTCCGAAAAGCGTTTCCACGTAACGAAAACCTCTTCTCGTTTAGGAAGTTCATTTTCGTATACGAGAAAATGAATACGAGAATCACGAAAACTCTCTATTGTATTGAGCCTTAATCCTACTTGGTCCAATTTGTAAGAATTCGCGTAGATTCATAGAAATGGTTTTATAATGATAAAAGAAACCCTTGCGTGAATATTTATTGTCGAAATACATTATTTTTCTCAAAGAAAACTGGGATGCCATAAATTATAAGATGGAACCTGACTGCCGATTCACTTCTTCCACGTTTCGCGTGAGAGGGTTTGCCGGAGGGAAAGTGAAAATTACGTTGCAGGGCCTACAGTTGAAGAGCAGAGGAAATTGAATCTTTTGATGCTGTTGGCGTAGTATTAACACTTCGATTAATCTTCAAGCTCACTTTGGATCTATTTATCGGCTTGTGCTCAGCTCCCCGGAGCAGCGGATGAATAACTAAAGGCTACGAAATGGGAGATTCAAGAACGGGTTGACTTGAATCGTTTGGAAGGTATACACGCGGTTGTAACTACGCATTTGAAATTAATGTTCCGAGTTATTTTGGGAGAATAAAAATCCGCAGGAAACATCTGGAAGCAATTTTTAGAGCCTCTTATATTTTAACTAGGAATTGTTTAAGCATGGAACATGCTTCAACCACGACCTAACTTTCCGAAAATGTTACGCGGGGACTAAAATTAGCACAATTTTGCTTCCGAGTTTACTTATAAATATTCTTTTCAATGGAAAAATCGGACCAACAGATGATGAGAAATCGACGTTATGAGAAATTCACATTTGCGCTTGCGCACAGGCTACTGTTGATTCGACGACATTGACAATTACAGGAGACCGTCTAGGAGCTAACCCGCTCAATCCCTGACAATTTCATCGGAATCGAACTGAAACTTGGTATAGTTTTGGGCGTGACAAGGATTTACAAGAGACAGACAGACAGAGAGACATCAGACAGACAGACAGACACAGAAACAAAATTGATCAGGAAGCTCTGAAACGCAAATACTTAGTCGTGCAGCATGACCAATAGAGGGAATTATCAAAGAAAAGTTGTAGATAACATTAAATTCCGATCATTGAATCTGGCCTTCCTAGATATAAAATTGAGTCGTTGCAGTGATGGAAGAATAGGTATAAATATATACAGAAAACCATCAAACACAAGCAAGTATCTAAATTTCGACTCCTACCACCATATATCCCAAAAAATGTCCAGTAGTTGATTCATTGGCATTCAGGACATTAAAAATTTGTGATGAGGAACACCATGAGGAAGAGATAACAAAAATTCGATCGGACTTAGTCAAAAACAAAGGAGTCCATATTCAAATTATTGACCCGGACAAAAAACTCAACAGAAGAAACGGAAAATTGTTGAACCCAATTACCAACACATTTTTTATAGCTACACCCCAACATACTTGAAAATTATCACTAAGCTAACACAAAACACTTTAAAAACCAATGTCCAAGACTTTAAAATTTATTTCATCATCACCTAACGAAGGAAACAAAATAGTTTCTGAAAGCTTGAGAATTAAAAGTGTTAACAGTATTTTTTTAAATTGTTTTATATATATATATTTATATTTATGGTATATTTTTATAGATACATAGAATGAGGGGGATATTCGCTTGAAAGTTTTAGGTTTCTCTTCTACTTTTGTCGATTGCTCTATTCTTATTTTTGCATCTTATTTGATTAATTTTCATATATCCTTCATAGCGGCATGAGTGCGCCATCCTCCAGTCCAAGGCACCTCACCTTCCTCCTGGTGCCTCTTATCCTCAACGAAACAGCCCGTACGATCGAAATTTGGGTTTTACATCTCACCCATCGGGTGATGTGTGACAAGAGCTTTTGCCATTTACCAGACAGCACACATGCAAGCCTTCTAAGAAAACATTCAATTTCTCTGTGCAAGGCGCCGTCAAATGAGACCACCAGTGGTGTGGAGGATCCCCCTCACGTCTAATGCTGCTGCATTGTATTTGGCGTTCGCTGCATTTTGGGATATTGTTTTCCAATCCTATCCGTATCAAAGTACGCCGTTCTCTCTGCGTCCCAGAATCCGTGTGCAATTAGCTTTGCGTGCCATATATATTTTCTTGTAAAATTGGTTCCAGGCCGATAACAATCATTGAAAACAGGCCGATTGGTTCCAGGGGTTAACAATTATTCGTTAAACCCTTAAAAAATAATCCTCTGATCATCGAGGCCAACTGTGTCCTGAATAAAACTGAGGGGACAGCCGTGCGAGCCGTCCCCAACCCTTCCTAACCACTTTTAAAATGTTCTAATCATCTAAATAGCTCAATTTTCCTTTGAAAATTCGCTAAATAGAAGAAAAATGCCGCCATTTGATAAATTGGGGACGAGACCAAAACGGTTGGCGAGACCGAGGGCCATTTATAAATTTAATTAATTTTATAAAATTAAGTTGGTAGTTTTCGTTTTCACCAATGCTAAGTAAGATTTCTTACTTACTTTCTTGATGGTAACTATCAAAAAAATAACCAAGTTTTTTGTTTTTTCCAGGACTCAGCTTGTGGTGCTTGCCACGAGTTCGCCTTATCCCAACGACTCTTTTGTGAACAGGTAATGATCAAGACTATTATAGCTCTAGGCCCCTACATGACGAAAAAATTCCTATGGAGGAGGTTTATCTATAACAATGAAAAACGTCTGCCAAGTTGGGTGTGGCACATAGCTTCCTCGTTTCCGTAACATGAATGTTTAGATTATTGAGAAGTTTTAAATGATCTTGAAAAATTTCATAGCGAAAAAGAGTAATTGAAGATGTATTCTGAAACGTCATGCATTTTCAATTAAGAAACGAAAACGCTGCAAATTATTACATAATGGTTTATTATTTCTGAATCAGATAGCCAGTATAGTAACCAGCATGCTCTGGGGCTTTCGCCAGTCAATTTTCTAGTATCCACTCTGTTCTTCCTCTCACTCCACCCCCCTCTCACCCCCCTCACCGCCCACCGTGACCCCCTGCCAAGCGTGCCAGGCGTGCGCGCGTGCGTAAGTATAACACTCAAAGCCTCGAAAAAGACACTTTTTCGCCCGTTTTTGGCCCATAGCATCTATGCGAGTAAAGCGATCGGGATGGTTAAACGTTAGGACCAACTAGACCCCAAAAGGAGTCTATGTGCGAAAGAACGGGTTTTTGCAGAATGAAGTGATGATTTGAGAACAACGAAATTGGTACGGGACCATCTACAGCCTAACCCGCACATTCCCTGACAATTTCATCAAAATCGGACGAATACTGTGAAAATTAAGATCGTTAAAGGGATTTCACATTGGCGCATGCGCAGCAGCTATTAATGATTCACTTATGTTGAAATTGATATAGGATGATCAAATCCTTTTCTACCATCTATCATCCAAATTTGAGAGAGATCGAACGACTAGGGTGTGAGGAAATAGAGCATAATGGAATTCACGTTTGCGCATGCGCAGAGTGATGTATTGATATGGCAGCAATGAAAATGATAGGGGACCATCCTGCCTAATCCGCACATTCCCTGAAAATTTCATCAAAATCCGATTAAAACTGTGATAATTAAGCTTGATACTAGGATTTCACATTTGCGCATGCGCAGAAGCTACTAATATCGCGATTATTTTGAGATTGATATTGAATGCTCTAATTTTCTTCTAACTATCCGCCAAGTTTGAGCGAGATCGGATGACCAGGGCGTGAGAAACTGATGCTTGGTTGAATATACGTTCGCTCATGCGCAGTGTGAAGTATTGAGTTGGGATTAATGAAACTAATAGGGGATCGTCTGCACCTTAGCCCACACATTCCCTGAAAATGACATGAAAACTGTGGGAAATAAGCTTGTTACAAGAAATGAAGACACACCGCAGACACACACAGACACGGAAAGGAAGTTGTTCAGAATACCAATGTATGACGATTTCGACCACTTGTAATGAAACTGTTTTGGGGGTTTTCGAGGGTTGGTCAGAATTGAGATGACTCCTTTACGCCAACGTTTCAAACAATTTATTGTTCATCATCAGGGCCGTAAGAACCCCAAAGAGATTAGCTCGGTACAATACGGTATAATATTTAACTGGTGCATGATATTGTTATGGACAACTATTACTGGACCACTACATGGACTGCTGCCAATGCAATTACACTACCAAAGAACAGTTCAATAAAAAACTATGCAATACAACTACTAAACAACCATAGGAACCTAACCTTGTTTGGACTACAATGACTTAATATCTTAATGGGAGGTGGTGTACATTATGCACCCAAGAAACAGTGAATATGGAACAACAGTGGGTGACATGCAGCGTGTACAAAACTTATGTTACATACCTTAGGGAATTAAGTGTAGAAACACTATCTCACATCACACATTAGTTGGGCATGAAGCTACCCAGAAACATGAAATTATGAAATTGCAGAAATATGAAAATGCAAAGTGAAGTGACAAATTTTGTACCGAGCTTATCTCTTTGGGGTTCTTACAGCCCTGATGATGAACAATAAATGTTTGAAACGTTGGCGTAAAGGAGTCATCTCAATTCTGACCAAACCTCGAAAACCCCCAAAACATAGTTGTTCAGAATGTTCTAAAACGTAAAATGCGAGTGGAAATTTTGGTTTTGGAGGCAAAAATTATTTTTTCTCCCGATTGTGAAAACAATGCTTCCAACCTATACGTAGACTCGGAGGCAATATATAATAACAATTACTGTGGTGGGGGGAGAGGGGTTGAATTAGGTATATTTTACCACGGATATCTTCATAATTGATACTATCTCGCTCAAATTTGGGGGTAGTTAGGAAAAGACAATTTGAGTATTCCCTATCAATTTCACGATGTTCGTAATAGTAGTAGCTTCGATGCGCCATTCTGAAATACTTGTAACAAGTTAATTTTCTCAGTTTTTATTAGATTTTGTTGAAATTGTCAGAGATTGTGTGTTAAGGCAGTACATAGTCCCCGATCAGTTTCATTGTTGCCAAATCTTTACTTCTGTCGATACGTTCGCAAACGTAAATTCAATTATGTTCCATTGTTTCGCACCCTAGTCGTACGATATCTCTCAAATTTGGACGATAGTTGGGAGACACCGATTTGATCATCCCATTTCAATTTCACTATGATTGTATCATTAATAGGTACTGCGCATGCGCTAAAGTAAAATCCTTGTAACGACCTTAATATCCAAAGTTCTCATCATCCGATTTTGAAGAAATTGTAAGGGAATGTGCAAGTTAGGCTGTAAATGTTCCCGTGAAAATTTCATAGTTCTCAAATTATCATTTCATTCTACGCTTGCGCAAATCACGTCGAGTTTTTTTTTCCGTTTCATAATTGACCAAGTATGATGTTACACTCTACATCTTGATTCACTCTTTTCCCCAATAGAACTTTTCAAGATCATGTAATTCTTTTCAATCATCTATATATACATTCACGTTACGGAAACGAGGATGCTATGCGTCACACCCAACTTGGCAGATGTATATAAGTAAAAGAATAGACGTCGAGTTTCGAGTTTTTAAAAAACAAACTTTATTCAAACACACACGTAACAACACGGACACGATTGTTGACGGTACGGAACTTGGAGAGAGACTGACTCCAGAGCTGACTGCAGGCTGGCTTATATAGAACAAATATGTGAAGTCAGCAAGCTGTTGGTATAATACGTGTAGTATTACATAACCCCTCTGAGATAAAATTTTGGGGTTAACAAAATTTTCGAAAGTTAGTCAGTGTTGCAAATATAAGAGTACCAAAATAATTAACATTAGGTAAAATAACATTAGAATAACATTAAACAAGACATAAAAATAACAAAAAAATGACATTGAATATCCGAGTTCTCAAAATACGACAACACAAAACACAACATGACGCTAAATAGAATGCATAATACAGAGAAACTTGGATAATTCGAACCTCAAGGGACCCGTAAAAAACTTCGAATTAACCAAAAATTCGAATTAAAGAAGTTTTAAATAAATTATAATATATAATATTTTAACAAACTACAGTACGAAGTAAAGTACATACAGTAACATTGAATACTGTATTGATCAACAGAATATTGAACAATAAATATAAAGACACCTGGAATGGTACTGTATTTAACTGCAACCATAAAACATAATCTATTATTTTTCAAAAAAGGATGATATTTTGGCCTGTTTCCTTGAATTAAGTCTCTCGGCCATTATAAAAGATTCCAACGCATTCAAAGAGTTGATGTATGAATCACTTACATTCACAGTGCACACTTGTCTCGTACACCCAGTGCTAGCTTTGAAATTTTGCTTTCCCAATTCTTTGGCGAATTGCTCAGCCTTGGCCCGGTCCTGTTTTGGGACGGTCGGTGGGCGGGAGGGCAGGCGGAGTTATCAGACTGTACGATGGCACTGACTTGCATGCATTTGGTCTAACGCAAACCTTTTGCCGAATATCGTTACCCTAATACATTTACAATAATTTTGAGTCGCAGCGTAAAATTTATACCTTAATTAGCACGCCGAAAATTCGAATTATCCACGATTTTTTAGCATTGTTTAGATACAAAATGCTAGGGACCAAGAGAAATATTCGAATTAAAGAAGATTTCGAATGAAAGAAGTTCGAATTATCCAGATTCCACTGTATTTGAATATGAAATCATATAAGAAGACATCAAAATAACGTATTTAAGGACATTAAACATATTAAAAACCTATTAAGACCTATTACATTAAGGTTTAAATATGTGAAGTCAGCAAGTTGTTAGTATAATACGTTTAGTATTTACGTAACCTATATATATATATATATATATATATATATATATATATATATATATATATATATATATATATATATTTTTTTTTTTTTTTTCCAACATTTAAATCAAGGTTTATTCAAATATTTATTCTAGTTTTTTTTTTCTACATCACGTCGAATAACTGAATTTAATCCGTGATAGGGGCTTCCCAGAATCTCCCAATAAACTCCCCCCCCCCCCCCCCCCCCCACTCCGCATCACCACAATATCACGAAGGGGAGGAACCTTCCATGTACGTATAGGGAAATTGAGTTTGTTTCGGCAAGCCCAGCTAGTGAATATTGACGAAGGACTGCCGGTGAAATATGCCTTAACCATACAAAATTGGTTTAGTTGAAAGCAAAGAGGAAAAAACTTCACAAATCGTTCACAGGTTTTTTACGCTAGAAATGGGAAACCGCCGACACATACTAATAGGTAGGAAGAGGTAGGGGTTTGGTTTAAATGTTTTCCTCGGTTATTTACAAAGGTTTGTTAATAAAAAATTTTTGGTATTCATGGTCTTTAAAACTATGTTGAACATGTTAAATCGAAAACTTTGTAATCCGCAGGTCATGAGCATCCCATGTTAACTCCGTTATGCTAAACTTCGTAAAATAGCATCAGAAGATTTTTGTGATAACAGGTGTGTAAAAGAAGGTGAATACCTGCAAGGCACGTAAAGAGAGTACAACAACAGCACAAAAGACATCTTACTTGCAGGTTATATTTTAAAAGAGGAGTAATCCAAATGGGTATATCTTTGTGTGCGAGTTGACTAAGTAATTACCCAATACATGACCAAAAAGAGCCATAGAACTAAGTACATTGATGCGATAGTTAAGAAAACTGTTGCAGAAATTAGTGCTACAGAAGAATCAGAGGAGGAAGATGTATGGGGAAATGACTCCACGATCTGAGTGCCATAGTTATATGTAGGTATGGCATTGCTTTCATTCTCAGGTCAGTGGAGAAATCTCTCTTTCAAACCAATTTGAAAAAAAAAAAAAACAGACAAACAGACAAACAAACAAAACAAACTGGTATGCGAAAAAAAAAACGTATGCTATCTAGCTTCTTTGTTGCCAAAACGTGAAAATCAGCTGTTGGTTTTCCGCCATTTTGCATTGATACGATATTTAACTTGGTCTCGATTCGACGTTAAGCAGACCCCATATTCTGTTTTCGTTAACCCTTTATTACCACTTTTCAAATCCGATCGCTTATTACCACCCACACGTCAAAACGACGTACTTACCAGGGACTAAAAATTCTCAGGGAAATCAAGTGACCAATAAAGTATTTCTATATCAAAACAACAGAACTTTATTCATATCAAATTCTGATACATCCTGTTGAAACACACAAATACTGATTTTTTGGAATTTTGGTAGCACCTAACCATTGCAAAATATAAATGAATACGATGACAATGATGAATCGAACAAATTTAAATCTTCTTTCGAAATGACAATAAAAATCTTTCTTCGTACAATTTGAAAGGCAAAAATATACTTTCTGGAATCACGAATGTAAAATGAATTCTTGTTCGTTCTAACACTACACAGCTAACATAGAATTCAGTACTAAATATTATTTTTTGCCGTTGACACACACCAAAAGATGCATGTTCCACTCAGTATTCAATAGACAACTAACCAGCAGTAGCATACCTGGAGGCTGAGGCCGCTGGAAATGTAGCAAACTGAAGAAAAATATTCGGCGAATCGGCGTAGAGGTGGTAATGTGGGTAAACATATCGTATCGTCGTAAAGTCTGGATTTTTACGACGGTTGTTTCCGAAGTTTAGCTCTCTTAACACGTTACGACGCCGTAAACTCTCCGACCATGAATACCCCTTATGACATTTCAATATCTTCACCGCTATTTCCATCACTTCAGTAGCCCTCACTACTCAAATAGACCTGAAAAACGGAAGTTAGTGAAAAACGTTGTGTATTTCCACAAAAAATAAAATAAAGAGTTACACTGTTAAATCGATTTCGACGGTTAGGTCATTATCAGTAACAAACAATAACTTAAAAAGTTATTGTTGATTTGATACTGAAATTCAGGGGTGCCCACAGGGGGGGGGGGGGGGGGTCACGACGATAAAATCGACGTCGATAAAATTTTTGGGGGGGGGTTAGAAAAATGAGTATTTTTTTAATTTTTTTATGAACAAGTAATAAGATTTAACAAACATAATTAATTAATTACTTACATTTGTAAAACAAGAAATACAACATTCTTTATCACAACAGTGTATCATTTACATTACCTATTCAATAAATATTTTAGTTGGTGGGGGGGGGGGGGGGGGCTCGAGTCGTTGCGTTTGGGGGGGGGGGGGGAGGCACCCCTACTGAAATTTGAAAACGTTTGTTCGTAGGTACAGAAAATCCGTAGTCAATATTATTAACAGCTGTCAATAGAACTGATAGTTAGCTTGAACCTTTTAGTGATACTTTATGGAGGGCTTTGGCGTATCTTCACAACGCCAGGGACCACTAAACATCTGAGACTGTGCCGTCGCAATTCGGCAACACACATAGGACACTAAATTTTGAATTCAGAACTCCAGTTTATTTTTATTTATTATTTCCAATCGCCCTAAAAAGACTAAATAAATAAAGCGTATAAATGAAGCCAAGCCAAGAAATGCAAAATCATCCGTTTCGGGTCAAGCCAACCCAACCGTAAATTTATTGCATCTTGAAAGTGAAATCAATTTCAAGAAAATTCTCTAGAGTAGATTCAAACAGAGATGTTTTAAACAAATTACTAATTTCTTCTGATCCACTGATAACGAGTCTTCAAGCCGCTCCATTAAAAAATCAGAAGCCTTTCAGCGACGGTGTCTTCTCTTCTGAAAAATCATCAAGGCACTAACAATGCCAATCTTGCCACCAGTGACGATGATATTTCCACCAGTGATGATGATTTGGCACTCAGTGAATTGTCCTTGTAAATACTAAATAATAAATTAAATCATGTATTTTAAATCGTTCATATACCTAGTTGGTCATCGTAATTCTAAGGTTCCTCATATATAGAAGGAGGTTTTTCCACGCAAAAAATCTGTTTATCGTAGTACGTTAACTGTTGGGCTACGCCAGACTTCACAGTGATATTCCTTGCTCTCGAAATTGATTTCACTTTCAAGATGCAATAAATTTACGGTTGGGTTCCTATGACTTTGAAGCAATTATACCAGAGTTTTGGCACACTCACAACGTTGACGAGGGTATCGTGATTACTTGCTAATATTTGCAGCTGGAATTGGTTTCACGGTGTACCATAATAGTTGTTGAACGCATTTACGAAGGAATGGTGAGGTAATGATAGGTTCCTGGGAATCAGCGTAGTGAAAAAGTGGAAAATAGGAGTTGTCAAAAACTTTGAAACATCATAACTCTCTTAATTATTGGTGTTTTTCGAAAATATAGGTAGTCAATCGCTGCAGAATTTGATGGTTTACAACTTTTCTTCTTTGTGAAAGTCGATTGAATATCAAGTTGTACCTCTAATACGGCAATAAATGGTATTTTCCGGTCTTGGAAAACTTTGAAATTCGATAACTTCCTTATTAGAGAGTTTTCGTTCTTCCCGTAAGATTTTCTCCCGTTGACGTGTAGAGCAGCGTCTAGAGCAAGCAGGTGGAGATGCTAGCTCTTCACGTGATTTTTACGCGTATTTCTACACGTATACGTGAAAAACCAAACGCTAACGTCACGTTAACGTCTCTATAAGTGTTTCAGAAGCTGTTTTGTATTGTTTTCGTACAACCTATTCTTATTTAAATAATTAATTGCTTTATAATTATTTATAAATACATAATTATTATAAATACATTTATTGCTTAGGTACCTTAAATGGCTGAATTTTGTAGCGGAGCACTTCACTATAACCTCTCGACTTGTTGACCAACCAACGTGTTGTTGGCAACCACACAGTAGTTACCTTTGCTGATAACTGCGTAACTGCGGTTACCTTGGTCACACTGATTACCGGCAACTGTTGTTACCTTTGCGTCAGGCTATGATGACTACCCGTAGGCCGAAATTCCAACGAATGCATTTTCCCGTGCACGTGTAGATAGGCCTTTTCCCCGTACACGCGTAGTTCTACACGTTGACGTGAAGATTCGCGCGTGCGCAGTTGGTATCTCTTAAGTTGGTAAGTCTTTTCACGTACACGGGTAGAAAATTACGGGAAGAACAAAAACTCTCTATTTTACCATAAGTTTTACTTTCCTTGGTGACGAATCGACGCAGAATTTAATTCTCTATAACTTTTCCATTGAGCAAAAAACGTTTCTAGTACATCTTAGTCGTTGAAGTTTCGACTCATCTTAAGGATGAAAAATGGGAAAATATTTCAAAAAACGTGTTTTTTCGAGGTTTTTTCAAGAAACATCTATTAAAGAGCTATTTTAGGTATAAGGACATATGGTATATTCGGAATCAGCGTGAAATTTCCTATAAGAATAGCCAATAAAATATTTTTGTCCAACCAGAATCGCATTTCGTCCCACCTTGCGCCGTCTCCAGAGTTGGGCGTAATCATAATCATGATTACAATTATGATTATAATCACAGGGTCCCAACATATGATTAAGATTTCAGTCGTAACCACAAGTGTAATTACGATTACAAAAATTTTTTTCTTATTCAATCAATGTTTTTTTTTAACACAGAATGTGTTTTAGCCATGGACTAACTAGCCGAAAATGGAACGCGGGATGGTAACGAAATGTGTGACGGATGATTTTCACGTACAAACGAGTCGTTGCTAGGGATATGGTACTTCGTCGTTTTTCATCCCACAAAATTCGTTGACCATTCGTTCGAAAGCTCTCGATTTATCCAACAATATTATGTTAACTACTGCGAAGTGCGTGTCCAACAAACTGAGTTATGAGCATGGTTATATGAATAATTGTTTACACACAGGTGATCATTCTCAATAATTGATATTGTGAACATGATTGCAACCCCTTGTTAATTTCTGATGATTTCATTGAGCTTGTGTTTCGATGATTTGATTCATAGCAGGTGATCTGAGTATTACGAAAACGGTTTGATTTGTGAAGCGGAGGTTAATAATTTGAATAGGTAATTTCTATACTTTACACTCTAGGAAGCTGTAATTTCGTTTGTAGCCTCTTTAGGACATTTACTTGACGATGCTCAGGGTCCGGATCAGATGTGTGGCTCTTAAAGCTAATTTCTATGCTTTACACTCTAGGAAGCTGTAATTTCGTATGTAGCCTCTTTAGGACATTTACTCTTTTAAAGCTAATTTCTATACTTTACACTCTAGGAAGCTGTAATTTCGTATGTAGCCTCTTTAGGACATTTACTTGATAAATCGCTCTTGATTTATCACGAATTTATTTCGTATTTTTTTTCGTAGTCTCATACTATAACTATATAAATTGATGTTATAAATGAATAGTAAACAATGACGCTTGTTTGGTTGTCACTTGGTTGCGCGACAACGCAAACACATTCTGTGTTTCAATAATTTCGTCCGAAGTATGTAAATAGAGGTAACCGGGGGTCCATGGGGCTTGCCCCCTGGCGAGGCGCGGAGCGCCGAGTTTTTTTTTTTTTTTTTTTTTTTTTTAAGGATCTCAAAAATGACCAAATTGCGCATTTTGCACGTGCGCAATTGACATTAACTTCGTTATTTTAAATGAGAAACCACATTTTTAGCGATTTTTCATAGAAAATTAAGCTATTGCAATGAGTCAGAAAATTTTAAAATCAAAATTTTTGAAAAATTTCTTTATTGAAATCCGTTTTGAGGCGTTCTGAGATAAATCCTAGAGTTTAATACTTTTTCATATGTATGTATGCATACCTATGTATTTATTTATTTGTGTCATTCCTCTCCTTAGGATTGAGATAAAAATACCGTTCTTGCGTCAAAAAATCAAACTTTCCAAATGAAAGGATGAGTTCGTTGGGCCAGCACCTTTTGAGCACATTAAATTGGTCAAATTTCAATAAATGTACTTAAAAAAAAAGCACTGAAAATGGATAAAAACGGCCAAAAATCGTAAATTTATCATTTTTAGCTGAGTTGTAGTCAAAATAAGGTTATCAACGATTAAATAGGATGTTAAAAAATTGTTGCACAAAAATATGCCGTCGATACAGAATTTCATATTTGTCAGGCCTTTATTTCAAATTTCATCAAAACAGAGATGAGAAAAAATTAAGAAAGTCCGAACTGTTCCATATTTGGCATCAGGCGAGTCGCAAAAAAACAATTCAGTGGATTTTTCACTAACTTCCGTTACGAATCTCGAATCGTGTCACCCTACTGAGTGGGCTGTAGTGTTATGAACCTTTTTTCATTGGCGCGGATAGGTACCTCCCTTCTAACCAAAATAATTAGGTAGACAAGGATTGAAAGTTTCTATCTTCGGAAGCTACCCACGATGTTTTTATAATACAAAATATCGTATTCCGAACCACCGTATCCGAGGTAACCCCATCATGATTGTTTCCAGGCGAAACTCGGAAGACTAAAGCGCTTGAAATAAGCTTGGGATTTTCAGATCGGGAAATTTAAGTTGAGCCGTACAAGTACCTCCTCGAAGAGCCTTATACTGAAATATCTTTTGCCTGTCTCTTTTTCAGTAATTGGTGTCTCGGATTTGTTCTATCTGGAATAAACGATCATTATTTCATAACTTCGCATCATTTCATTGACGCTCATAATTGACTGAAATTTTGTAGTTTTCGAGTTGTGCCTCTGCAATGTCATCACACGATTATCCCAGCATGATACTGAGGATATGGTTGACCTCTGATCGAAAAAAATACCCAGTTTGATGTTAGGCTTTTTTTGCGAATTTTCATCATATTAACAGCTATTTAAATGGTTTCAAATTTCAAAGTGCAAAGATGACCTCCTTCAAAGCATCAGCTGGTTGAGAACTGATGCTCACTAATAAATAGCTGCAAAGGCGATTGAGGATGAGAAAAGAGAAATTAAAACAGGATGGATTGTCAATGAATCTTCATATGAAGTATTCATTAGGTAATTAACCCCCAATCAAAGATTGGAACAATCGGGAATAAACGGTGGCTCAACTATGGAGACTTATACCTTTAGGAAAATAAAATAGATATAAAAATTATGTGCCCAACGTCGGGGACTTAAATTGGGAACTAAGCCCAGGAAATTATAATTGGGAACAATGCCCTTGAATTAATAATTGGGAACAATGCCCTTGAATAATTGGGAACCATGCCCGGGTATAAAGAATAATAATAAAAATGGCAAAGGCCAGGTATACCATAGGTATGAAATTGAAAATATAAGAGGGGAATAAATGAGAAATTATAAGTCAAAGACCAATGAAATTATTTATATATACCAACGGGTGATAATGGGAATTCCTTGTGGAAAACGCGGGCCATGTTTCTTCTGAAAAATTAACGCCCCAAAAATAGTGGATTGGATTACTAGGCGTTAGACGTCCATAATCCCAACCACGCTCTGCTACCATATCAAGGATTTAGTTCGCCCCACAGAGGTGCAATGGGGCCCTAAATTCTCGAAAGGGAGGAGAGGATGCCAGTATCCCGTCAGAGAGATACCCACTCCTACTAATAGCATTAATGTGCTATGTTCGGAGTAGATTGGTTTTCCAGTTCTTGGATCACCCATCCAACGCCAAACGCAGCCTTTCAAGAACACGAGAAGTGGCGTGCGACGCTCGTTGGAAAACAACGGAGCGATGGCAGCGCTTTCTCTGGGATTCTGACGGGAACTCTGTCACACACTTCAACTTGCACATTTTTAGTTTATTTGGTATGCTCAATTGTATGTGATTTTAGGGGTAAAAGTAGTTCATCAAGTGTAAAACTACCCAAATTTTGTTTTTTAATAAATGAGTCTGAATGGTGTTTATCAAAATTGCCTGTTATTGATGGCAATTAAACGCTGGCTCCGAAAATGTGGTCGAAAGTTAATACTTTATGATCATCGAGCAATGGAATAAGACAGAGAAGAAAGTTGAAGGGGGCCTGTGCGGAAAGAGTTTGTGACGACTCCTAGCGCTCCCCGTGATGAGCAGCGCGAAACTGCTGCCTCATTCTCCTGCCTCCCACTAGAACGCACTGGTGGCGGTTCATAAATACGCAGCGTCAATTATGTAAGACAGAGCATGCATAACAATAACCATAACATTCCTGGTAATGAACAAAAATGTTACATTCGTGCAGCATGGCCTGTTCACAATTTTTGAAAAACAAATTACACATAAACTATGAGTAAACGAAATTATAAAGAGTACTCGAAAATGAATTTAAACGGGAAATATCGTAGGTTTTTTTGCAATTGAATTAGTTTATTAGTTATTAGTCTTTTGGTTTGTATTAGTTGAATTTTTGCAATAGGTCAATTTTTGATGCTTTTCCCGTATGATAGGGATTCCAGATTTAAGTCGATAGAAAAATCATCGATTGCAAATTTGAATTCTATATTTAAAAAGTGCTATAAAGAACGCGTATTTATTTCATCGAATTCTTTTTCATGGATTCAAAGTCAGATTCAAAGTCAGATGTAGGTAGTGTGTTTACTAAATGATTGGGAATGTTTAATGTTAATGTTTAAAACAGACCCCTTTTAGCGAATTTTTTAATGTAGAATTCAAATTCAGAGTATAATATAAAGCAATTCAAGGACCTTTTGGTTTATTATTTTCAATAATGAACCTTTGTAATCGACCAAGAAAAACAAATTTGTACGCCCCTCTAAATTAGTTGGTTTACGTTTCAAGATGCGTAGAATCCAAAAATCGAACTTAAAAAAAAAATCCATCCGTCGGCCGTACTCCGTCCAAAGCTTTTCTCAAAAACTATTGTATCAAACTTCAAGAAATTTGGCTTAAAAATCATTTATCGGCGGGGATGTGCCAGTAACTTTGGCATCACATTTGATCAATATTAAAGGGTAGAACCTGAGGGCTGAAATATTCAAAAATTGAGATCGTGAAATCTTTCTGCCAAAATCAAGGTTAAATACCTATGAGCCGTTAAGCGGCGAGAAATTCCAACAATCGAATGAATTTACGATTGACTCACCGTTTGAATGACGATCTTCGGAGAGAGGGTATTTCTTGAGTAAAACTACTACAACTCAATATGAAATACGTGTATTCTCACTGTAAGACTTTAAAACAGTATTGATTGAGAATAGTGCAAAAATATCTGTATGAAACGGTATGAGCAGAGCAAAAGCAAGACGATTTCAAAGATCTGCTTCACATAGGGATCAGTCAACATATTTCGATGAATGCTGAAAAGCCGCTTCTTCAGGTCGTCAAATCTTGCGAGAAACTCCCCTACCTTTTCCCTAGCTGGATCAAAATGAATAGAGTTAAACTCGCTGACAAGTCTCTTGACCTGAAATGCTGAACTGGGGTCGCAAGTCTTCTGTAATTCTGCCATAATGGCACTAGGATCAGTTAGATCCTGAACCAAGTCTTGGTAGTAAGGTGAGAGAGACTCAAAAATAAAATATCTCACGTTCCTACGAGCAGCAACAATGTCTTGAGGAGTGACATTCGTTAGAGTCCAGCAATCCTACAACGCTTCTCTTCCAATATTTGAATTGGGTGTCCTCAACCAACTTTTGGCCCAAGGGACGGAATTTAAGTCCGTCAATTCTCCTAACCCTGTAAGACTCGTCAGCAGCACGGCGTTCAGAGTGCCGGACAAATAGATTAGGATTTTTCTTTGGACGGCCTTCTGATGGCATAGTAGACACCACTGACCTAAGTCTATGTGGTTGAGACACATTACTAGAGCCACTAAATGTGGCAGACGTCCCAGGATCAGATTCTGGCTGGACTGGTTCAGCTCCACCTCATCCACCTCCATCTCTGGCAACTGTGAACGTGAATCAGAATTGGGATGTTGGGCTTGAATGCCGGTCTCAAAACGTTGGGACAAGTCTTTATACTTTGAGTCCAATTCTGTTAATTTGGACGTAATGAGACCAAAACTAGCATCCAGATGCGCCTTCATCGATTCCATGTACCTAGACATTACTTCTTCGGATGACATTAAGGCTTTGGATCTTAGAACATTCTCATCTTCCTCCATGGGCTGAGACACAGGCACTTCACCTGAACACTGTGGACGAGGCATTCTGCTCGAAGTCTTCCACATTGTCAGTCTCACCCTGAGGCTGTTCGTTGAACATGTCCCTAGCGCAATGTCCATCTAGGGAAATATCATCCTGGAAGTCAAACAGCTCCTCCTGGGAGCTAGGTCTTGTTGACTGACTCATTGATTCGATAAAAAGAAAAGCAAGTCAGAAAGATCTTGCTTGGATTTGAAACAATCCCAAAGAAACACTCAAATAATCTGTGTACTAATTCAATTACGTAAGACTTTTCAATACCCCTGTAGCTAAAACCTAAACTGTCCCAATTCTGTGTCTGATAAAAGCCTGTATTTTCAACATCAACCAGAAAACTATAGTCATGAACGTATGTCTGTATGTATGTATCCCACGTGTATTAATTTTAACTTAACAATACACAAGGCATTTGTGTAGGGTACAAATCTAACAACATTCAATGCGGGAAAGTGGAAAGCGCAGGGTCTTGAGCTATTATAAGTAAATAACATGAGACATATATTTTCTACTTGTTACTTATAATAAACATACCAAAGAAAGTTCTAGATTCTTGCACGATTCCATGCTATTCTCTCTCTACAATGCCAAATTTTACCATGAAAATTATTCCATGTTGTCATTTCTAAAACTTTCAGAAAAATTTATCATAAAACGGCAGTTCAGTATGATAGGGTGTGCACCACCTATGTTCTGACACTTGGATTTACGTTGCGGTCCCAGCATAATGTATTTGATCTCCGTATATAATTCTTCTTCTTTTCTAGAGCATTGCGTACGGCTGGGCACTTTTCAATTTATTACGTGTTAATTCCCATGTCTCTGATTGGGTTCATCAGTACTTGACGGGCACGTCGGTCAACCTCCAAGGCCCAGCCAACACAGAAAAGTGGGAAACACATAAAATATATCGGGCCCATAACGGTCCGATTTCAAACTTGGGAGCCACCCCTTGATTCAACTCAACTCCTAGCAGTTGTGAAAATAAAATAAAACGTTATTTGCCTTGAACCTGCGGTGGGATCGTACGATAAGGCTTCCACTCATAACTTCCAAAAGGGACCTGTGGCCCGAATCAATGGCCCTTCATATTATTGATGTATGGCCCCATTATGTGCATCCAATTGCTCAGTGCAAGTCTTTAGGGGCACTGCAAGGTTATGCACGGGGTACTCTATGTGCCACTAGTAATTCATTGTTGTGCACATCGGATCATGGCTTACCGGTTGAATAAACAAAATGCGTACCGTAAATTAATTGTGCACTCCGAAGATCCGATCTTAAGTGACTCGAGCTGACTAAGACCCATGTAGCCATCTCATACCTCGATCGCTCAAAACAGCCGAGGGGCATGACTGTAATGAACTTCGCATTCCGCGCAGGAGACAGGTAGCGAGGGACTGAGCTCGTAAATATTTTTGACTACGACTCATCGCATAAAACGAAATCATAAAACATAGGTCCACCAATGACAACAAACTTCTCCACGGTCAAAAATGAAGTGGAAAGAAGATGAAGTCACAAGTCATTTTGTGAACAACAACTGCATATCATTTTGATCGAACCTAAAAACAGCGAATTTCGAAAGCGAACAACCAATAAAAGATAGATTGGAATATTCAACGAAGTTCCGCACTGGTTTCATGAGCAAATCTAGACCGGGTAGGGTCAAAAACGAATTTCGAAGTTTCGATGCGACACCGCCGTGTTGATGGACTGCAAAGGAAACTAGCCAGGGGAACGAAAAGACGCCATCTAAAGCTGAGTCAAATCAAGGTTACTCCCGAAATTGACGTTATTTTCTCAGATCAAATTCACATTCTTGGGGCATTTCTACTGGACTTGCCGGTAGAACAATGTTCATAAACCTTTAAGCTAGTACTAGCGACGATATCGTGCCAAAATCAAGGTTAAATATGAGCCGTTAAGCGGCGAGAAATTCCAACAATCGAATGAATTTACGATTGACTCACCGTTTGAATGACGATTTTCGGAGAGAGGGTATTTCTTGAGTAAAACTACTACAACTCAATATGAAATACGTGTATTCTCACTGTAAGACTTTAAAACAGTATTGATTGAGAATAGTGCAAAAATATCTGTATGAAACGGTATGAGCAGAGCAAAAGCGAGACGTAAAAAAAAAAACACACGAGAGTTTTTGAGAAAGCTATAAACTGTAACCATGGAAGAGACGGTGAATTGACACGTATCGATGGTAATCGAAAACAAAAGATTGATGAATTCAGGGTTCTCGAGAAGACCCCTATTTCATCACTTTCTGTGTAACAGTGATGATTTTTTTAGTTTCATTTATACGTATCTGCCCAAAGAATGGAACGAAACCACCCCAGTCGCGATGCGCTTATTTGTTTGCTTTCCCTAAGGGCTAAAGCATTCACAAGAAAAAAATACATCAACACGGGACGAGACCCTCTCGAACGAGCAAGTTTGTCCCCCACCCCGGCAACTACTTGGAACCGTTCCCTACAAGAAGAACTGTGAGTTCTTCAATTCCGTTCAACGCGGAGCAGCTCATGAGTCACAAATGAAAAGTTACATTTACGTTTCTAAACTGTTATGTGATCGTGTTATGAGACCACGAAACTATACACTTCATTCTGACCTACATGTCCACTAAACAGGTTGAACGGAATTGAAGAACTCTCAGTTCTTCTTGTAGGGAACGGTTCCAAGTAGTTGCCGGGTTGGGGGACAAACTTGCTCGTTCGAGAGGGTCTCGTCAACACGGGAGTGAATCGTAACCAGCGAAACATATCTCTAAACTCGCCTTGAAAACTATGACAATTGTACCAACTGATAATATAATTCCGATGGAATAAATTCTGACTTCCCGAAATCGAGTTTAATATCAATTCTGTATCCTTTTGGGATTGTGAAGCGTAGGTCGGTAATCACCTTCATCAATTATAATTATTAGTAAATACTTAGGCATTAGTCTTAATTAAATTATCCTAAATATAAAGTTATAATGAAAAAAAAAGCTTTAAAAAAAATTAAGCTATTGCAATGAATCAAAAATTTCTATCTTGGAAAACTTGGAGAGTATATATACATATATATATATATATATATATATATATATATATATATATATATATATATATATATATATATATATATATATATATATATATATATATATATGTCCACTCAGCATATAAATTCTTGTTGTGATTTTTGAGGGTTGGTCAAATTGACCAATACTGAGTGGTCAAGAAAACAAAATGGCTATATATATATATATATATATATATATATATATTTCTATACATGTATGATTTTGGAGATTTAATACGAATTCGGAAGCTCTTACTTAAATACATTATTGCATTATGAATTTATCTTAAGCTTCTCAGAAATTTCGTAGAGCTTTTCAGAATAGATTTTGTCCATATTTTAAAGATTTGTACCCTAAATTTAGGTCAAATATTCATTTAGGCATCATCTTTTCGGAACAGTTGCTAATTATTTATTCTACTATAAATACTGAATTGAGTGTGGTACTTAAGTAATTTTGTATCTAAGTACACCATTACTGCTTTGGAGTTCGACGATATACTATCCTACATTCTAATCAAAATAATTAATACATTTTCATATACTCCACTGAAAAGACCACAGAATTGTTTCTAAAAATTACAGGAAATCCTATTAGAAACCATTTTTACTAAGCTCTTACGAAATTTACAAGCTTCTCTGTGAATGTGTTCATACCTACCTTACGAAGAGGAGAGAGGGATTAAAACGGCATCGCCGGGCCGGACCTAATTCCGCCTCTTACAGAGCACGTAGTTCTCCTAGTGGATGTTGAAGGGAAAACCCCTATCTGGTTAAAGGAACCCATAACATTCAGTCGGGATCTCAGTCTTAAGAGAACCCCCTCAGTGTACAGTAAAGGAAATCTTAGTAAAACGCATAACGAGTCCCTGATACCCTGCTTTACAGTAACGGCTCCCCCTCCCCCTGGACCGTCCAAGGACACTTTACGACGTTATTTTCCAAGTCTTCCTCCGTAATTTTAAAGGCGGGGGATTGAGATAATTTGATCATAATTCCAGCTGCTGCTGAGGGAATGACCAATCATTTAGTCGTACTCGGATTCATTCCAGACGGTCTGTAAAGCTGTGCTTACCTCATCAAAATTCTGGTGTTAACCTCCAGATAAAGTCGTAAACGGAAGTACCGCTCTGAAAGTTGAATTTAATGAATCTCCTGTGCAATCACTATCTGTTTGTTCGTGGTCCTTTTAACATGCATCATATTTTATCGTTGGGTTTTCTCCTCGAAAATTAAAGCGCGAGCCGACATGTTTTATATTGATTTTCACGTACAACCAATGCGTTGCTGGGGAAGTGTCCTAACTCTCTTAGTTTTCATAGCAGGAAAATCGTTCACCACTTTTTTGAATGTTCTCATTTTATCTATCACAACATCTCATGATCCCTAAGCCGTTGTTGTCAAGGAAAGTTGATTTATTACTCTTTTTCCTCTGTAGCTACAACTTCAAACTGAGACCATTGAAGTTTAATAAAGAAATACCAGGTGTGCTAAAGACCACTCGGGAGAAGTGTAAACTTCTATGACGATTTTCTGCTAAATATGATAGATATAATATATATAATGGAAATGATTTTGGTTGCCGAAAAAATCTTGTAAAGACCAATTTCAAAGTATACAAAATTTTTATTCAAACATTATTAAACTTTTCTTACACATAAACGAGTCACAACATTGTTTCTATATTTTCTGTTTCGACATGAATGTTTTAAAAATCGAAATTAGAACAGAGTACCTAAGTAGGTAATTTTCTGTTATGATGCGCGTCTACAATTACTATAAGCAAGATTAACTTCTCAACCAAGTGACAACAAAACAAGCGGCATTGTTTACTATATCCATTTATAACATAAATAAATATAAAACTACGACATGAATAGAAGAACAAGTACGAAAGAAATGCGTGATAAATCGAGAGCTTTCCAACGAGTGGAGAACGATTTTTGTCCGGTGAAAAATAAAGAAGTTTCATTTCCCCAGCAACGGCTTGGTTGTTCGTGAAAATCAAAAGAAAAAAACAGCGTGACGGAAAAAAACGTGACGGTAAAATCGTATTCACACCCCGCTAAATTTTTCGAAGCGGTGCGCCTATAGAAGTTTACACTTCAAAAATGAGTGTAAAGCGTATTTCAACAGCACATGATGGTGTTGAATATATTTGTGCAACTGAAACCACAATTGATGGTAAACGAACTCTCCTTGTATCTTTCTACATCATACCAGGTACATCACTCCGTGACATTAGATACTCCTTTGTATTTAACTTGATGGCATTCAGTCCAAAAGCAGCAGTTTTTGAAGTTGTAATAGACATGCAACAGGTGGCTATAGAGTTGTAATAGGAGCAGTTGGTATTGAGCATCTATACTCTATAGGATTGCCGTGTACGGTTGACAAAGTGAGGACCCACCTAGATCAGCTGAGTGAGCTCGGAAGCTCATTTCTTTCTCAATAGAGCTAGAAAGCTGAAATTCGGTATGGAGCCTATATATGCCTGGAGGAAGGTTCTAGTTCCCCTTAACCCCGCTAGATGGCATTGAACCAACCTACTCGCTGGCAGGCCTCTATTCGGCTTATTGTCGCTTGTTTTGTTATTTAAAAAAATCATTTTTCATTGCTACAGAAACCGGCACTTTGAATCATCACAGATAAGTTGTGTTCATATTTTGTAACTACCTATCTATTTGATTATGAAATGAAGCGGACCACCTGTTGGATTAAAACCAAGCCCACATGGTAATGAATCTTTTCCCTAAATATCGTTACTCCATAATAGGAATCCAAATCGTCAAAATACATTAATATCAGACCAAGATAAGATGTATGCTGTTGAAGTTTTGAACTCTTTTGAAAACACAAACGAAAATACCTGAAACATCGAAATAATCGTAAAAAATATTCGACAGAGGAAAAAATCAAAGTGGTAAGGTGAGGCACCAACTTTTGGTTTATTATTTCCAATAATAAGCCTATGTGATCGTATAGCAAAAAATTTTTATAACCCCCCCTCAAACTTTGTCACTTTACGTTTCAAGGTGCGTAGAATCCAAATTTGAAATGTCCGTCCGCCGTTCGCCGTCCGCCGTCCGGGCCATAAAAGGCCTAAAAATTGACTTAAAAAACCCGTTCTTTCGCACATAGACTCCATTTGGGGTCTAGTTGGTCCTAACGTTTAACCATCCCGATCGCTTTACTCGCATAGATGCTATGGGCCAAAAACGGGCGAAAAAGTGTCTTTTTCGAGGCTTTGAGTGTTATACTTACGCACGCACGCACGCCTGGCACGCTTGGCAGGGGGTCACGATTGGAGGTGAGGGGGGGGGGGGTGAGGGGGGGGGGGGGGGAGTGAGAGGAGGTGCCGCGGCACCTTGTGGTGTCTGGGGTGAGACCAGGGGCGTAGCAGAGGGGTGTAGGAGAATGGATATTTATTACTTTTACGTGTTATACCCATATAATACACTGCGGCACCATGAGGTGGGTAAGGCGTTCCTTCGAGGCATGAATATATGTTTTTTTCTAGGTCATATTTGTGTGTTAATACCAATGCTTTTCCTACGCATATTTAATAACATATCCTCTCGACTTTTCGTACGTACTTAGACAATGATATAATTAAGGCAATAACTATTTGAATAGATAGGAGCTCAAATCGAGAAATATAAACATGCGTATATAATTATAGAAGTATAGGTTGTGGCAAACTCGAAATAGGACACGCCGAGGAGTCTGTACGGGGCTTATGTCGTACGCAAGCCAACTAAAACTACGATCATACTCAATTGAAAAAATAATAAACCTTTGTGAAATAATTTGTAGCGTTTTTCATTCCGTGTGCCGTAGGTACATCGAAGGACACACATTCTCATCGGTTTTCATATATTTTTCTTTTCCTAAGTACAAACTAACAACTCGCAGTTATTAAGAAATCGGATAAGTAGGTACTTAAGGGGACCCTGGTCGGCCACCTTGGTCTAACAGTAGCTACAGACGCTTCACCAGCAGTTCAGGCTGATCATGCGAAAAACGTGAAATCTAGCGAGGAAAATGAAGGCCGTTGAGACGCGATAACTGCATTATTCGATATCTTTCCCAGTCGTAAAATGACCGCTGTGCAATGGGAAAAGTTTCATCAATTCCACTCAGAGCTTGTAACGGGATTAGGCAGGCCGATAAAGTTTTATGAGACGGAAGAAATGCGATTGAACAGGCGCGCCGTGTTGTGTCTGTCCTAAGATGAGGTCGAAGACAAAAGCGACAGTTGGTTGCTGTGGAAAGGGAAAAGAAATTCACAATTTGATTTCCCCAGAGTTAGCTTTTATCCGGAGTGCTGGCCTGACACCAGCCCTGAATAGACTAAGTCAAGTTCTCCGAGATTGTGAACTATAAGAAAAAGATTTTGGTAAATCGATGTAATAACCTATTAGTATTCCTTCCTTATTTATTATAACACACAGACAAAAAAAGAGAGACTAAACAAGCTGTAAATGTCACATAGAAAAAACAGTTTAAACTGTCCTTTCGAAAAGTACTCGAAATGTATGGACTCGAAATGTACTGGAAATGGATGTACTCCTGACTGAAGTCGTGTAGGAGTTAACATTTATGTGACGCGCTTTGAAATATCACTTTTGATAAATTAGTTTAGAACAGAATACGTTTATTCGTGCCAATAAAGTTTGAAAACTTTTTACTAAAGTCGGAGAATATGAGCAACAATAAATGCGGTAATTATAATAAAAAGTCCAGTCATGCAGCATGACCCCATGAGCGAATTTTTGAAGAAATCTTCGACATTTCAGTCGCTATTGGTCGTATAGAGAAATTTTAGTTTATGATTTTGATAGACAAACACGGAATCAAACTATTAAAAATAATTAGGACGTATTCTTACTTCCATAAGAGTAGTTCAATCTGAATTTGGACAATGTTTCATGCAAATATTACCGATTTTTACAACTAGCGAACGGCATTATTTCGATTTTTGACTGATTTTTCAACTTTGAAATTTTTGAAAACTTGATACATATTCTTATAGGAAATTTTACGCTGATCCCGAATATACCACATGTTAGTATGCTGAAAAAATTATTTCGCACAACAAATCGCAAAAAACAGGCTATTTTGAAATTTTTTACTACATTTTTGAAAATTTCAACCCAAAGATGTAATCCGACCATGATTAAGGACACCAACGAACTTGAACTTTCGTTTTGTGTGCTTAACATTTTAAAATTTGTTTCTAGCACAATTCTACGGACAGTTATCATCTGGAATGACACATACATATTTACATACATACATACATACATACATACATACATACATAAAAAAATGCGTTAAACTTCAGAATATGATTCAGAATAGCCTGAAACGGATTTCTGCATAAAATTTTTTCAAAAATTCACATTCTACAAATTTTGAGGCGAGAGCAATAGCTTAATTTTCTTCAAAAATTCGCTAAAAGTACAACCTAAAACAATCCCTGTAGGAAACTAAAAGTCTGCGCCTGCGCAAACGAGTACCTATTTACACTGCATGACGATTTCTTCAGAATTGAACTTGAACCATTTTGGTATCGGGATCTGTGTGCCAAATATACTCGAAGTTTTTAAAACTATACAAACAAGAAGTCCGAATTCTTCAACAGTCCGATACTATAGCTACAGCGATCATTCCAAACATCACTGGAAAACATCACGCTAGATTAGATTCTGAAGAAGTTATTGATAAGTAACAGTATGTCATAAACATGTCGATCCCTGGGAGCTAACTGTTTTGACATGGTCTTTTAGCTTGGGTTTTTGAAAGAATTGTTCGACTTTTTTTCAGCCCGAAAAAGTGGAACGGAAGTTTTATATTGCATTTTGACTCAACATTTCTATGATATTCATCGTGCAAAGCTTCAATTTGGTATCTTCCGTCTTTAGGACTTATACTTGAAGATGAATAGCCGCGGGATCAGGTGGGTGGCTCCAAAAGCGAATTTCTACGGTATTAAGCGGATGAAGTTGAAATTACGCATGTAGCCTCTTTGAATCTTAACCTTGAAGGCGCACAGGCAGGGTACAGATCAGCTGAGTTGCTCCTAGAGCTTCCATACTTCTACCCTATTAACCGTAGGAAGCCAAAATTTGGACGGTAGCCTCCCTAGAATAGGAATCTGAAGGTGCACAGGGTACATTTTGAAGGGATTTTAATTGTTTATTAGGTTTAAATTGCCTCACAAAACTTTTCCACAAATTAAAACTATTTTATTCAGATACTTTATAAAGACTATTGATGGGAAAATGGCACTAATTGTATCTTTTAGCGAATTTTTGAAGAAAATTAAGCTATTGCTCTCGCCTCAAAATTTGTAGAATGTGAATTTTTGAAAACATTTTATGCAGAAATCCGTTTCAGGCTATTCTGAATCATATCTGAAGTTTAACGCATTTTTTATGTATGTATGTATGTATGTATGTATGTATGTATGTATGTATGTATGTGTCATTCCAGACGATAACTGTCCGTATAATTATGCTAGAAACTTCAAACAAATTTTAAAATGTTAAGGACACAAAACGAAAGTTCAAGTTCGTTGGCCAGCATGATCGGATTACATCTTCGGGTTGAAATTTTCAAAAATGTAGTCAAAAATGTCAAAATAGCCTGTTTTTTGCGATTTGTTGTGCGAAATAATTTTTTCAGCATACTAACATGTGGTATATTCGGAATCAGCGTAAAATTTCCTATGAGAATATGCATCAAGTTTTCAAAAATTTCAAAGTTGAAAAATCAGTCAAAACTCGAAATAATGCCGTTCGCTAGTTGTAAAAATCGGTCCTGTAAAAAATAGGTGGAAACATTGTCCAAATTCAGATTGAACTACTCTTATGGAAGTATCCCTGTATAACCAATCCTAGAACCATGCTGTTTAAAACGAAGGTAAGTAGGTGCTTGTTAAAAAAAAATGAAATCACAACTGATGAGTTTACTCTGAAATATTCCGTCCTCCGATTCTCTCGGTCGCTCTCTTAAATGTTTCGCTCAACTGTTTTAGGACTTGGTGTAGCTTTAATACTGACTGTGGCTTAGAAAATATCAGCCATGAAATTATGAAGAAGTTCTATTTATGTACGCTGACCCAAGGCCTCGCTCCGCTCGAAATGTCGAAGATTTCTTCAAAAATTCGCTCATGGGGTCATGCTGCATGACTGGACTTTTTACATCACACCTGGAACTCCAATACATCAATTAAGACAATTCTTAGTCTGAAATCTTAAGGCGTATAGTCATAGACTTGAGGGAATTTTTGAAGAACTGTACGAGCTTGAGCTAAACACAATTCCTATAGTCCTCTTTCGAGACATAAATTTGGATTTGAAGACAAACACAGGCGCAGATTTCATAAGTTTCATTTGTGAAACATGTTGTCTACAATTGAACGATGATCCAGCCATTTCTACAACAAAAAATAATACAGTTATTGATGCGGTGCTCACACGTTATGTAAATCATCTGGAAACGATAAATTATATATCATATTTTAGTTACCATAAGCCATTATTAAGCATTACCAGTTCAAATTCAATTTCTGTTTAATTATAATAAATTATGTGTTTATACATAATTTGTTGTTTTTTGTTCCTGCCTAGATCTTCTTGAGTTCATTTCTAGTATTAACCTTCATTTACCTAGACATATCCATGATCTATTGTTTTTCCCATAAAGGGAGAAACTTTTTTCTGATTATATTTCGCGCCTTTTCTCCTTTTTTCTCAATTCTTTTTTCCGTGGCTCAGTTAGTAGATTTTGACGTAAATATGTCAAGACCATCGCAAACGTACCTCTGTTAGTTATCATTTTGAAAAATTCGTTATCTTGATTTATCTCATAATCCTACGCTGCCAAAACTTGTCCTTTCTTCTCTCTAAAAATATTGAAATTAAGTCGGTTCTTTTACCATTGCACATTCTTCTTCTTGGACATCAGCTCAACAGACAATTCTCTGCTGGCATTTTGCTAATTAGTACTGTAATATGGGCTTCTGCTTTATTCTGTAAACTTGGCACATTGGCAAATAGTAATTCAATGATATTTGGGTTGAATGATGTTTCGATTGATTTATTCTTAGAAGATCAGTTTCTCTGTTTCAGATCGGATCAGGCTTTCAATCCTTGGGGGCCAAAACGAGACCCGCTGTACATCGTGGTTCCACTCACCGTCATCTACTCGTTGATTTTCCTGACAGGAGTCATCGGCAATGTCAGCACTTGCATCGTTATCGCCAGAAACCGTCACATGCACACGGCCACAAACTACTATCTCTTCTCCCTCGCCATATCCGACCTTCTTCTTCTTGTGTCTGGACTGCCCACTGAGATGTACACATTGTGGTCCAAGTGAGTGCAGATCATCATAAAAAATCGAAATTACGTTATCAACCTCAGGGCCCGTTTATCAATTAAGCCGGTTTCACATGGAGCGGAACGAGCAGAAAGCGGAAGGACGGAACGCAATCTGATTGGCTGTTGGGACAACAGTTGAGGATGGTGGCTGCCATGTTGTCGGAATGGGCGGTCAGCGGACGGCGGTAGAAATTTGTATACCGTTGCCGAGTTCCGTCAAGCGAAGCGCTAGCTCATTGGACAGGAATGTTGATAACCGCAAGTAGAGGTTTCAGATCAGAGAGGGTTTCAGTAGGAAGGTTATGATATGATTCCGTTCACCAAGGTGACCGCTTCATGTGAACAATCTTTCCGACTCCGCCGCCCCTCCACTGGTTTCCCGTACTTCCATCTTTCCGCTCGTTCCGCTCCATGTGAAACCGACTAACTTCCAGGCAAACCTCAGGTAGATACCTCGAGTTTACCTCATCCTATCGAACAAATTTGATAGGTCTTTTATCAATCAACTTTGTCCCCGCCGGTAGCTACCTACAGGTAGCTAACTGCTCAGATAACCTCGTCTGTGGGAAATAGGGAAACAACAATGATTTCCCCACAAAACATCCTTAACAATGGTATTCTTCATTCTTCTTCGTATGTAATGGGCAAAAATTAGATACTTTAACACAACTCAACAACAACAACTCCTGCTCTATCGGTTTTTTCCTGTGTGATTATTTTTTCTTTTCTGGTTGTACGGAGAACGAAGTGGGTTGGTCGTTGGTATGAGAAATTATAGAAATGCAACCGTACAAGTTGTCTACAAAATTTGCCTGCGTACGGAAGTTGTAGTATTATGAATGTTGAAAAATAGTATGTTGAAGCGTTTATCGAGTGTTGAAAACTAATGGAGTGAACTCCTCCCGAACACATCAAGCCATTCTAAGTTGATAGTTTCTAACATTCCAAATTTCTGTTAAATGTCTGCCGATGATTCTATGTTTTCCCAAAAGGGAAACTCATGAAAACTTTTTGAAACTCTAGAGTGGATAGACAGGATTCCCTTGGATTTTGAAATAAAATGAAGATGAATCTTTACTTTCATAAAAGCTGCTCCAGTAATATACGGAGTCAGTTCATTTTTTGCGGAACGTGTTTGAAAAGTAGCAAGATTGGTAGGAAAATAGGAATAAGATTCGGAGCCTGAGTTTTACCATGGAAAGTCAATAAATTTTCCGTCGGAACGACGTAGGTGTTCGGGCCGTTTTGTGAATAGTGGGTAGCGGAGAAGATGCCCAAAAGCGTTATCATTCCGCAGAAATAGGGTAGTATGGACTTTCCATGGACCTCCCTCGGTCATGGACGTCAAAGAAGATAAAGTGGGACCCCCTTTTCGTATCTACCTCCTCTTTCCCAGACTTGTTCCTTTGCACTTTCACTCGCCTTCCATCACTTGTTGAAATCCCTCCTTCACCCCGCTATCTGCCAGGATTGAGTTTGGCCTCCAATGCTTTTTACGCGAGGAGGGCAATGATTTATTGGGAAAACTTTCTTGGGTACAGTATCAACACGTCTGCTCCACTGTCATTATTCAGTTGGCATTCATTTTTCAATTGTTACCTACTCAACTTGATTTCTCGATGGAGAAAATAAAATTTGTCAATCGGAGGGAAGATAAAAATGCTCCAGACGTTTCTTCTTGAGTAGTAGTTCGTCAGTTTGCCTTATGAGCATCTGCATTAAACGTGTGAATTGGCCATATGCTTTTGAAGACAGCTGATGTGGGTCTTAGGTTTTGAAATTTGAACTTTTGTGGGCACATCATCTGGATCATCTTTCATCGCGTTTGGCTTCTTGTAATTTCGCCCTCCACCGCCTTTCTGGTTCAGTGTCGTTGCCGGTTTTGCGTGCTGTGTTCTACGCACTATTCATGAGCCGAGTGTCATATAGTGTGATCTTGTGGGGCAGTTCTGGTGGTGTTCTCTCTATATTCAGACTGCAGATGGCAGGGTCTTGGTTACCGAGAAAGTTGTAGAGGTTACTTTAAGAAATTGAATTGTTTAACTGTTCCCTCACTATATGTATTGGAGTGCTTAAAGTTTGTAAAGAGTAAGATGACCTTAATCAATAC
Source organism: Adelphocoris suturalis (assembly GCA_030762985.1). NCBI lineage: Eukaryota > Metazoa > Arthropoda > Insecta > Hemiptera > Miridae > Adelphocoris > Adelphocoris suturalis. The sequence goes on from CM061046.1 coordinate 12,544,140, forward strand.
TAACCAGCATCATCATAACTATAGTACGTGTTCATCTAACCTATTATGCCCCCCTTTTCGATCCCCTGCAAAACGGAATCCGTTTCTTTAACAGAATACCAATTTCATTAAAAGAATTGCCGGACAAGACTTTCTTGAGAAAAATAAAATATATCCTGGTTGAAGCCGAACTTTATGACGTAGGTACCTGTGTTTTTTAATTTAAATTTTATTGACTAGCATGCCGAGCAATATTTATACCAGTACTCGATGATGCTTAATTTTAGTTTAGTTTAGTTTATTACTGGATGGGTACCTCCATTGCAGAAGAAAATGTGTTACTGTTGCTTTTGTATGTTTTTTATGCCAGTTTTGTTATTGTATTCACTTATTGACAGTTTCTGTTAGTAAAATAATTACCTTTATATTTTTTATCTTCTGTGTATTATTATCTTCTTAATGACGTACCTACTTATGTATTTTTGACTATTGTTATTCCCATTTTGGGCCCTACTATAAAAAATATTTGATTTGATTTGATTTGAACTTTTGGAACCATACATTAACTATAGCTACCCCACCTTTTACATGTATATTTTACAATGAGGTGGAAGAGGAGGTACATACTAAGCATTCATCAAAGGATGATGATGAAGAAGTTAAGATGGGAGAAGATACTCGTAGCTGTTAAACTAACTTGTATGTTTGCTAGTTTTCACCAATAAACAGTGCGAACCGACCCAGCTTGCTGCGGGGTTAAAAAACAAGTGAGGCCATATGGTGCCACCTTGGAATCAGCTTACCAAGGGAGAGGCGACCTTGCGGGGACAGAATAGTATAAATACCAAGAAAGCTGGGTCGGAACAATCACTGCAGCTCGAATTCTCGTCTTACCCACTTAACATCCTATGGCCAACCTCCTTGGTGGCGTTACCCGTAGTGATGGGCGATACTGTGAATTTTCAGTTGCAGGGTCTTGTGATACTGTTACTTGGAAATCAAAGGTTCCAGTAATAGGTGATTTCGATAACAGTGCTTTGTAGCCAGCTGTTCAGAGCCCCATTACCTGTGGATTCTCTCCCTAACCTGTGATTGAATTGTGCTAAAAGTGAGGTTGAACCTCCTATATACTCCATCCCTCGGGATGAGATCGAAGACGGCTTTCACGTAACAAAACAGTTATTAGGTACCTAAACTTACCAAGGATTTAATACTTTTTCATTCTTGGACACCTTGAATATGGTTATCCAAGCGCTCACCTTTATACTCACATGTAAACGGATTAAACATACAAATAGAACTTGCGCAAACAACATGCATAGCTAAGAATAGATGCAGACATAGTGAACTTTGTATTTTCTTTGTAGTTATATAGCGTCAGCTTATGCGTTCCTTTATAACGTTTTCAGGTACCCTTACGTCTTTGGTGAGACGTTTTGTGTTCTCTCGGGTCTCGCCTCGGAGACCTCGTCTAACGCCACAGTCCTCACTATTACAGCTTTCACGGTGGAGAGATACGTGGCCATTTGCCATCCCTTCCTCACCCACACGTTTTCCAAGTTGTCGAGGGCAATCAAGTTCGTGATTGCTGTTTGGCTCATAGCTCTCGCATGTGCCGTACCCCAAGTAAGTACCTCTATCAAAATGTATCCCCCATTGGAACTTCACAGTTCAAAACAAACTCAAGACGTAACTTCTCTCAAAAGACCCCATCTGATATGCTAGTTTTAAAGACGTGGAAAGCAGCATCAACAATATTATGCTCAATAACTATGGGAAATGTCTCAGAGAAATAGCTTCTAAAAGGAAATGTAAAGTCTGCCAATTGCATCATATTGCAGTAGGATGAAAGCATGAGGTGTTGAGTGCAGGTAGAACTAACAGCTTGATATTTGAACTCCTATGGAACTGTGAATGCTTTAATATTAATTTTTATCACATACTTACATATTGATTGAGAAAAAGTGAAAGTTCTTGGAACCTGATTTTTCTTGATGATTTTTTTAGTACATTTTTTGAAATTAGACCAATTTAACGTGCTCAAAAAGTTTTGGCCAACGAACTCATCCTTTCGTTTGGAATGCTTCATTTTTTGGCGCGAAAACGGAATTTTTATCCCAATCCTAAGAAGAATTATCGTCTGGACACACACACACACACACACACACACACACACACACACACACACACACACATATATATATATATATATATATATATATATATATATATATATATATATATCCCTCTGACCGGAACATCATTTTGTACCCTGTTACACGGAACATCAGTCATAATGACCGCTATTTCGGAAAAGACGATTTATTATTAGTTGTTTTCTTTTGCTGGAAATTTTAATCTTTGTCAATCAATGTTTCCTCTTCAGTAACTACTTGGGGTTATAAACGAGAAACCGTACTCGGCCCCTGAATGGTAGGCGAATAATTCGCTTGATAGTTTGAAATAAAGTCAGTGAAAATTTCTGAAATGCATGCCGCATTATCTGCTTTTTCTCCCTCTGCTCTGGTAGTACCGTGATCGAACCTCAAAGCTCTGAAAAGTACTGAACATCTTTTTTCAGTCATTATGGCTCGAAATATTGGACGCCCAGAAATAGTGGTTGAAAATAAGGAGGCCAGTGATTCGCGAGATGATTCGAAAATGGAACAAAAACCGTTACTCCAAAAAGCGCATCTATTTCGTCTCGGGTTGTGTCTTTATAACAGACATCATCGGAGTTCGGTATTTTTGAACGCATTTGTTCCAATTTTGTATTGGTATGAGCCTCGACTTTGTCAACCATTTCTTGCGTAATGAACAAACGCAAAACTTGTTCTGGAGTAGGTTTTGTACCTAAAACTAGCGTAGGACCAATCACTTTTTCCAGCCGTACTTGGTGGAGACAGATCATCCGTCATTATGACCTGTATCTGAATCATGTTCCAGATGGAATATCGGTCATAATGACCCACTAGGTTTCAAAGAAAAATTACTCACTGCTGAATGACGAGTGACAGCATCCCACTGAAGATACCTGCGTGTCCGCAGTAAACCAACTGAAGCTGTCACAGAAGGCCAGCTCACTGGTAACGAATGTAGCGCCCTGAGGGGTGATTAAGTAAATCATATCCGTCGAAATGACGGATGTTCCGGTCAGAGGGATTTATATGTATATGTATATATATATATATATATATATATATATATATATATATATATATATATATATATATATATATATATATATATATATATATATATATATATATATATATACTTTGTAAACAAACTTACAGACAGTCAGATATTGTAATACAATAGACAAATGAATGTAAGAATAACTGCCCAAATACGTAGAGCAGGAGTTGCAGGTGCAATTCAGTTGTTTATTGATAAGAATCATCTTGATTTTGTAGGGGCTGAGTGAGCCCACAGTAAAATTCATATGAATGATTGACAAGTTTTTTGATTATTTTAATAAAAGGGACCCTTATGGGAAAAACTTAAAACAACCCATAAGAAAAGAAAATGTACCTACATCAGAATAACGTTATGCTAGACGAGAGTCTCACGTATTTGTACACATTAAAGATTAAAGGTTGCAGGAATTCCTATTTTGAAGCATGGAAGAATAACCTTTGCTTTAGGATTCATAGAATAAATAAATAATGTTTTTAATAATGTGATTCCTGAAATAAATAATGTATGTCCTTACAGGCCGCTCAGACTGGTTTGGTGTACGAAGTGGACAAGAACGGCACCAAGGTGTCGGAAGAGTTCAAGATCTGCGGAATGAAAAACTACTATCCGTATTCCTTCGAGACGTCGACAGTCATATTCTTCTTCGCGCCCATGTCCGTAATCACCGTCCTGTACATCCTCATAGGGATCAAACTCCACAGATCCGCCAGTCGCAAAGCCGGCCAAAGGCTGAGAGACAGCCGGAAATGTTCCGGATATGGCACAACACGAGTGGTGAAAATGCTCGGTATGACGTATTCTAAAACTCATATTCACCGTATTCATAGTAATGCACCTGCCTATGTTAGGAAGCTTTACTGACCACCCAGTTTGGTTGACTTTTGGTTTATTATTTTCAGTAATAATCCTATGTGATCATGTAGCAAAAAAATTTTATAACCCCCCCTCAAACTTTGTCACTTTACGTTTCAAGGTGCGTAGAATCCAAATTTGAAATGTCCGTCCGCCGTCCGGGCCATAAAAGGCTTAAGAATTTACTTAAAAACCCCGTTCTTTCGCACATAGACTCCATTTGGGGTCTAGTTGGTCCTAACGTTTAACCATCCCGATCGCTTAACGCATAGATGCTATGGACCAAAAACGGGCGAAAAAGTGTCTTTTTCGAGAATTTGAGTGTTAGACTTACGCACACGCGCACGCCTGGCCCGCTTAGTGGAATGATGCACGACCACAACTGCACGACCTAATAATTATTATTCTCATGTTAGGGCAAAATTCAATCATCTCAAAATGCACAACTTTCAAATGAATGTTGATGGGTTCTGAGGTAGCGAGACCTAGGGTGGCGTGGAAAACTCCCAGGGTGGCGTGGAAAACTTCCTACACTCGTATTGCTTTCGAATTTCATGTTCCTTCGAGGCATGAATATACGTTTTTTTCTGGGTCATATTTGTGTGTTAATACCAATGCTTTGCCTACGCATATTTAATAACAAATCCTCTCGACTTTTCGTACGTACTTAGATAATGATAATTATTATGGCAATAACTATTTGAATAGATAGGAGCTCAAATCGAGAAATAAAAACATGCGTATGTAATTATAGAAGTATAGGTTGTGACAACTCGAAATAGGAAACGCCGAGAAGTCTGGATGGGCCTTATGACGTACGCAAGCCAACTAAAACTACGATCAAACTCAATTGAAAAAATAATAAACCTTTGTGAAATAATTTGCAGCGTTTTTTAAACGGAGTAACCTTTGACAGTTTTTTTCAAAAAATAAAGTTTTGGTCGATTTCTGATGATTGGTAGTTAGCGAATGCGGATCATATATACGTCATCTACATCGTCCCCTGCCTACTTGAAAAGATCGTCCCACAGGTCTCGGCTATTTATTCCATGCGAAATCCAATTTGAGTCGAAAATTGATATGGTAATTGAGACTTTTCATGAGTGCTGAATATTTTAATTCAAAGTGAACGGTTCCTACCCATTGGACACCCCGTTATTAGAAATTTGGACATCGCATATTGGCTAAAATCCCATATTGGCCGACGATGAACCTGAAAACTCGGCATAACTCGAAGGTGTTGAAGGTGTACGTATCCTAAAATACATAGGTAATTTAAAAACTCTTAAATACAAGAACTGTTTACACATTTTTTCATTCATTTTTATGAGACTGCCCAAAAAGCAGTGGATAAGAAGAAAAAACATCTGCCAAGTTGGATGGGGAGTATTCAATTCAATTCAAATAATTTATTGTGCAGAAAACAATGTTTATATAAGCACACATGAACAACAAAGACAAAATTAGACATGAGATGGCGTAGAAAATAAAAACATCTAGTACAAATTATAAATATTTAGGTAAATAAAGGAAATAATAATTAAAAGATGAAGGAAAGTCTAAAGATATTCTGCGTCACAAAAAGAGTATAGATTCCTCACATATTGGAAGGACGTATAGAATTAGTAGAAGATCAAAGTGCAAGTCGAAATGATTGAATGCAAAGTATAACAGTATTAAATACATGAGTATACATGCTAGAATGCAAATTATGGCTATAATTTATGTTTGCATGTACGGAAAACATCATCAAAATCGATTATTCTCTAAGTGTCACCGAATATTGGTCTTGCTTATGCGCAATAAATAGTTACCTATTACTCAAGCAAATGCGATAAAAAACAAAGGGGATCATCCTGGACCCAACAATCTCTCGAGTTGATCCGACTAATCTATATATATATATATATATATATATATATATATATATATATATATATATATATATATACCCGGCGCTTCGCGCCTGGCTGGGGTGCTTCGCCCCCCTAGACCCCCTTAATCTATACTCGGCGCTTCGCGCCTCGCCGGATCTACTGCGTAGAAAACGAGGATAATTTGCTATGCAATTCTTAGCCTGAAAAAATTTGTATATAAAAAAATGTTCAAGTCTGGCTTGGATTCGAACCCACGATGCGAAAAAAAATTGATATAAAAAAATTTCGATATAAAAAAATTTGCAAGCCTGGCTGGGATTCGAACCCATGAACTCGCGCTTCGCGTCACGGACGATAGCCTGGATTTTATGGAAAGTATTTAATCTTAAGGCTGTGCAAACGCCTCTCTCGCCCTCGTCCTAGCCCGAGAGAGCGCTCTGCTGATTGCGGGTTGCAGACCCAGTTCAACGGTAGCTCAACTGGCAGCGCCAGCGGCAGTTAGCAAGAGGGGAAGTTGATATCTCCCCCACCCATCCATGCCCTCAGCCACGCCGATACACCGCCCCGCCCAACCCTCCTCGCCGGCAACCGGCAGTCCTAGAATTTTGCTTCCGAGACTGCAAGGCAGCGGAAGCTTTGTTTTCACTTTCGAAATGAAAAAAAATTTGTTGCTCCAAAATCAAAATTTCCACTTGCATTTTGCGTTTCAGAGCCTCCTGAACCAATTTGGTTCCGTGTCTGTCGGTCTGTCTGTCTGTCCATCCACATTTCCTTGTAACAGCCATAACTTCCACAATTTTGATCCGATTTTAACCGAATTTTCAGGGATCGTGCGGGTTAAGCTCTAGATGGTCCCCTATCAACTTCATCATGATCGAACCAACGGTAGCTTCTGCGCAGGCGCAAACAAAATTTTCTTGTTTCGGTCATAACTCAGGCAATTGTGAACGGATTTCGGTCAGATTTTCAGGGATGATGTGGGTAAGGTCCCTTGAGGTCCCATAAGACGATTATCATAATTGCATCAGCGGTACGCTCTGCGCATGCGTGAACAAAATATTCTTGTTACGGTCCTTGCAACAGCCGTAATTTCCACAATTTTGATGCGATTTTCTTCAAATTTTTAGGGATCGTGCGGGTATAGCTCTACATGGTCCCCTATAAGTTCCTTCACGATCGAATCAACGGTAGCCTCTGCGCAGGCGCAAACAAAATTTTCTTGTTTCGGTCATAACTCAGGCAATTATGAACGGATTTCGGTCAGATTTTCAGGGATGATGCGGGCAAGGTTTCTTGAGGTCCCGTATCACATTCTTCGCAATCATCAGCAGCGGTACGCTAGGCGCATGCCGGAAAGTGATGTTTTTGTTACGGTCACAGCTTAGTTATGAGGAACATGCGGACAACATCCTGGATGGTCCCATATTAAAATCAAAATTTTCCTTATTAATTTCATTTATTATATGTACCATTCAGCTTCCAATTTCCCACCTTATTAATTCCCTGATGCCAGAACCGGTCGTTTCTAGTTTTCTGGAATTTAATGGTGACGTACTGTGAAGGTCACGAGGAAGCTCATGTGCCATTTCCTTGGCAGTGTATTTGTTTTTATTTTGTCTAAACCCTGGTGGAAAAAGCGGGTAGATGGCCTGCACAAGTGCATTACTTTCAAATAAAATGATCGGTTTTTGTGACTGTAGTTAAGGAAGAAAGGTTTCTTCATTAAAATAGGAATGTTAAAAAAGAAAGTCATCATTCTTTTCATACATAGGTTCATAGTATTTTTCTGTAAAGATTTATTAACTTTTTGCGTCTTTCTTAATCAAATATTCTGCGACTCAAAATAAAGTTTAGAACTTTTGTCTTTTTGCGCAGTTTTTAACAATTTTTTTTAAAAACAAATATTAATGAAATTTAAGTACGTGTTTCTTCCTAATTTTTTTGATAATTTAAGAATGTTCCAGTCCATTGTTGATAGGTAAACTTTGTTTGATTAAAAGTCTGCAAAATTAAAAATTCAACGATTAGGTACTAGCCATTTTTAACCATTTTTAAGCAAAATTCTTGAATTTGTTCAGCGCAAGAATGGCAATTTTATCTCAACCCTTTGAGGAGCTATAGTTTGGCACATAAATACATACACATTACATCTTACATAGCATTTCCAAATCGACTTCGACATTTTCCAAATAGAAATGAACACCTTCAAAATGGAATGATGAACATTTTCCATATAGGTTTCGACATTTTCTAAACAGGTTTCGACATTTTCCAAATATAAAAGTAAGGAACAACAACTGTGACACTCTATAACATACAAATCGCCAATACCTACATTCTGGAAACAAAAACAAACTACGAGTACATTCTTGAATTGGAATGCAATGCCTTTTCAATCCATAATCTACCATTTAGACGCTCTCCTAAATTATAGAGTTACCTACATGGTTTTTCGGGCAGATTTCTTCTCAGATTCACGCCATGCCCAAACCTATTTGTAAAATGTTGAAACCTTTTCGGAAGGTGTCGAAACCTATTAGGAAGATGTCCATTTCTATTCGGGAAAATTTCGAAATCTATTCAGACTTGATTAAGTTCGATGGAAGAATATCGAAATCTATTTGGACAAGATCGAATTAGATTCGGAAAATGTCCAGTTCTATTTGAACAATGTCAAATTCAATTTGGATTTGATATAGGTATATATTATATTTATTCTCGCGTTAAACGGCGTACGTATCGCTAAACCCTAACATCCGTTTCAGAATGCCTCAAAATTACGACAATTTTTGAAAATGATTGGAAGCAATGGCAATTGCTTAATTTTTTACGAAAATCCGCTGAAATTTCATAGCAATGGTAATTTGTGTCATTTAAAAACTATAAACAATTGCAAGAATCCAACAATTTATTTTTAGAGCTGAATATTATTTAGACATTTTTTTTAAACCGAGAAACGTATAGATAGTTAACCATCACATGCATGCGTGTGTTAACGATCACATTGCATAAAAATTGCTCAACGGTAATTAATTCAACGTAAATGTAATTCGAAAAAAAAAAAAAAAGGCTCATACGATCATGTTCATGATTGGAACTTTTTTCTTATCACAGCATGCGGATCAATTTTGGTTCCCTGCCCATGCCAATTTCAGCTTTAGTCCGATTTTGATTAAATATTTGAGGATTGTGAAGGTTAGTCCCTTAGCTTAATTTTTGCAGTTTCCAACAGAGTTTGATAAGGTTTTCAGGAAATGTACCGGTTAGACGCAGATGGTCCCCTTAGTTTTGTTGCTCATTAATCAATACCTACTTCACTCTGTGCAGCGTATACGTTAAACCCATCAAACATCAGATGGCCTATTCATCCGATCACGTTCATATTCTGAGGGTTGCTGGTCCCTTGGTCACTCGTAATTTGCTTGGGTACTCCTTTTGAGGTACTACTTTTGAGACTACTAGAAATGATAATCCGAGTTGAAAAAATGATAATTGAGAACATCGGAAAAGTTTATTTCACTATCAGGATCAAAAAATACATCACAGATTGTCCAGGAGCCAGGGCCGAAAATAGGTTGTAACTTGAGGAGAAGGTTTGAGATTAGATTTTGAAAGTTTGGTCCATTCTGAGTGAGAAAACTTTGTTTGCCATCTCAAAATTGGTGGAATACAAAATGGCGGCCTCATAAAGATTGGTTAATTTGCCCATTTTGAAGTTTTTTCTCTAATAATAACTAAACCATACATCCAACAGAAATTTTTATACGTAGCAAAGTTATAGAGAAAAAAAAAAAAAAAAAAAAAATTTTATCCCACGACTCTGAATTATTTCTCAAAATAAGCTAATTATAAACAATTGAAAATCGGGCTAGTTTTGGGCTAGTCCTCTTCTCCTCTCGTCGAGACTTTTCCCCTTCAAAATCACTTATAGTGGCGTTAGTTAATATTGGTCTGATTTCAGTCTTCTAAAGCTCATTCTGTTGAAGATTAAATACTTTCCAAGGTTTGCATCGAGAATATTTTAGCTGAGACCTTTCCTCATTGACTTACAGCCGAACTATTGAATTTTATACCATTTTACACATAAAGTTAGCAAAAACGGCATTTTACTTTGTACTTCAATGAGAAACGGTCTGAGCAAAAACTTTTTGAAGTGAACTTTGTGGAAAGTATTTAATGTTGAGTAGAATGAGCTTTGGCAGACTGAAGTAAGACCAATATTAACGCCACAAGGTGATATTGAAGGGCAAAAGTCTAGACGGAGGGTGGAGAGGACTCGCCCAAAATTAGCCCAAGTTTCACTTGTTTGTAATTCGCTTATTCAAGAGGTAATTCAGAGTTTTGGGATCGAATCGTTTTGTTTTTTTATGCTCTACAACTTTGCTACTTATAAAAATTTCTCTAGGATGTACGGTTCTGTAGGTTTCGTTATTATTAGAGAAAAAAGTGTTTTCTCTAATAATAACTAAACCTACAGAACCGTAAATGGGCAAATTAAGCCATCTTTATGAAGCCGCCATTTCGTATTCCACCAATTTTGAGATGGCAGACAAAGATTTTCTCACTCAGAACGGACTAAATTTTCAAAATCTAATATCAAACCTTCTCCTCAAATTACTACATATTTTCGGCCCTGGCTCCAGGACTAAGACACCAGGGAATCGAAGAACAAAAATAACGACAGAGGCTCAAGAACATTATTCAATTTAAAGTTGAATTTCTTCTTCTTCTTCTAATTCTCATGAGTTATTTTCTAATCCGCATGAGTTGAAGTTAGTTTTAAACTAATTGCTTGCAACATTCTATTTTTTCTGCACTATTCTATCATTTGAAATAAACTATTTTAGTGGTAAAGATTCTTATGTTCATTTTCTTTCACATGGTGGAAAACCCAACACATAGTTTTGCATTCCGAGTGTTTCCCGTCACTAGCAAGTAGAATTTAGAAACACTTTTCGAGCGAGCACAGTTCTGAAACTCGCGAAATTCCTATTTTTCTGGCACGGTTTCAAGCAAATCAAAAATTTTTTAAATTGTTTATGACGAAATGGAATTGAATATGCTTTCCAATGATGACCATCTATTTGATTTTTTTATGAATAAAAATTGGTTTTCTAGCCAATTTTAGAAGGAGAAACATAATTTATGATAGTAAACAATTCCAGTCATGCAGCATGATCGTATGAGTGAATTTTCTCTAATTACCTACTATTAAATGTTAAATTGTATTGAAATTTGAGCAATTTCAGTAGAAAGAAATTGTTAAAACTCGGCCCTTCGGGCCTCACCAGGGGACAACCCCCCTGGACACCCGGATGGTTACTGCTTAGATCCTTCGGCTAAAATTCAAGAAACATGGAACATGCTTTAGCCGTGTTTTATCTGTTTGCTGTTTGCTTATACTATGAATTTGTTGTCTGTTGTTTTAATTTAGCTCTTTACGGGCCTGATTTTCAAATTGCTCGTCATTTCATTCACCTCTTGATGTCCCAAATGTATTCTCATTAATAAGAAATCGAAAACATCTGAAATTTCGAAGAACACATCGCAACTAAAAGCCTAGTTTACAAGATCCTTTGATTACTTTTTGGTAAAAACGATGCCAGCCAACTGCATATATATATATATATATATATATATATATATAAATATATATATATATATATATATATATATAGGTCCTACCTACCCAACATGGATTTTAGTTATAACCTACAGCACTTTCCAAGTTGAAAAATCAATGGCCTTTTTTTGTAGTAGAGTTCTCAGAATTGACAGTTGGACTAAATTTTTTAATGAGCCGGGTAGGTACTAACAAGTTACTTAAAAAAACTCGAACTCAGAACTGCCCTTTTCTGTGAGAATGACCCATACATAAATTTCTCCCTTGAGGGGAAGAACAATAGATCATGGATATGTCAAAGTTGTAGACATTACTTTACACTCTGTTGGGATGATGGGAAAGTAAAAATGGACATTACTTTCCACTCTGTTGGGATGATGGGAAAGTAAAAATGGACATTACTTTCCACTCTGTTGGGATGTTGGGAACGTAACTATGGACATTACTTTCCACTCTGTTGGGATGTTGGGAACGTAACTATGGACATTACTTTCCACTCTGTTGGGAAAGTAAAAGTGGACATTACTTTCCACTCTGTTGGGATGTTGGGAAAGTAAAAGTGGACATTACTTTCCACTCTGTTGGGATGTTGGGAAAGTAAAAGTGGACATTACTTTCCACTCTGTTGGGATGTTGGGAAAGTAAAAGTGGACATTACTTTCCACTCTGTTGGGATGTTGGGAAAGTAAAAGTGGACATTACTTTCCACTCTGTTGGGATGTTGGGAAAGTAAAAAATCCCGCGCTACTTTCGTTCCATGCTAAAACAGAAGTCTACTCGTAAGTCGGTTGTTGAGGAAGGCGGAATTAGGCACTTCATTTTTTTACTAAAGTTCTACAAAAAGTCACCCTGTTGCCATGGTGATGCTAACCTAATGGGAGCAGTTAGGGGGGTGGGAGACAATCGAGGGGGCGGTCGCCCGGCCTTCGCGAGCAGAGTGGGGGAGAGGCTTTCCCCGCCACGTCCTGGCAGTTTGAGATAAATCCGCTAGGGGCGCAGTTTTCAGCTCATTTATTTCCAATTTTCCAAACTCGTAAATTGACCGTTTTCTTTCGTGGAACGGACAGAGGATGGAAAATAGACTCCAGCGTGATTTAAATCATGCAAATCGGTCCACAAATGCCTGAGAAAGTGTTAGAAAACCATGAAATGTTGACTATTTTCATACAATTTAAATTCAGTTTAAAATTTTCTTTCCTCGAGGAATAACTACAAACGAAATTGAACTAATCAAGCTTTGGAGTGTGAAAATTGATCAACTACTTAAAATGTTATGATAATAAAACCTCCTGAAGGAGGGTTTGAACAGCCTTAAGTAGGACGAGCTTTGGCAGACTGAAATCAAATTGCTGTTCGTTAGTCTCGCTAAAACTCGAGAACGGCTGGATCGATTTGGCTAATTTTGGTCTTAAATTATTTGTGGAAGTCCAGAGAAGGTTTAAAAGGTTTAAAATTTCAAATCTGCTCCATAGGGGGTGTTTTAGGGGAGGAGGGATGAATCGGGTATCTTTGTCATCACTGAACAAACTGTGGATTTGATTGTCGAGTATGTTTGGATTTCTCCGATTCAAGTCGAAGACTACTTTTAGCAAATTTTTGAAGAAAATTAAGCTATTGCTCTCGCCTCAAAATTTGTAGAATGTGAATTTTTGAAAAAATTTCATGCAGAAATCCGTTTCAGGCTATTCTGAATCATATTCTGAAGTTTAACGCATTTTTTTAATGTATGTATGTATGTGTGTATGTATGTGTCATTCCAGACGATAACTGTCCGTAGAATTGTGCTAGAAACTTCAAACAAATTTTAAAGTGTTAAGGACACAAAACGAAAGTTCAAGTTCGTTGGCCAGCATGATCGGATTACATCTTCGGGTTGAAATTTTCAAAAATGTCGTCAAAAATTTCGAAATAGCCTGTTTTTTGCGATTTGTTGTGCGAAATAATTTTTTCAGCATACTAACATGTGGTATATTCGGAATCAGCGTAAAATTTCCTATAAGAATATGTATCAAGTTGTCGAAAATTTCAAAGTTGAAAAATCAGTCAAAAATCGAAATAATGCCGTTCGCTAGTTGTGAAAATCGGTAATATTTGCATGAAACATTGTTCAAATTCAGATTGAACTACTCTTATGAAAGTATCCCTGTATAACCAATCTTAGAACCATGCTGTTTAAAACGTAAGTAGTAGGTGCTTGTTAAAAAAAAAAAAAAAAAAAAATTTAATCACAACTGATGAGTTTACTCTGTGAAATCTTCCGTCCTCTGATTCTCTCGGTCGCTCTCTTTAATGTTTTACCCTCAACTGTTTTAGGACTTAATACTGACTGTGGCTTAGAAAATAGTATGAGTAGGTACCCCCTAATTATTTTTAATAATTTGATTCCATGTTTGTCTATCAAAATCATAAACTAAAATTTCTCTACACGATCAATAGCGACTGAAATGTCGATGATTTCTTCAAACATTCTCTCATGGGGTCATGCTGCATGACTGGACTTATTTCTAATTTTTCAAATCTGACTCACAATTGAGGTTGAGGGGGTGGGGGGAGTTAAAGCGTTTCAAACGTCACTGAATGACCTGGAGATCTGAATCGTCGAATATTTTTGGAATATTCTAACTTAAATCACAGGCTACTTCAAAATTTTCAAATCTAACTTATAAAAGGTGGTGTTTTAGGGGGGGGGAGAAATGGGGTATCTGTCATCACTGAACGAACTGGGGATTTGACTGTCGAATATGTTTGGATTACACTAATTCAAGTCAAAGACTACTTTTTTCAAATTTTTGAAATCTGACCCAGAGGGAGGGGAGGGGGAGAGGATGTTAAAGCATTTGAAGGTTCACGGGAATGAACGATCAGAGTCAATTTTTGGTCCGAAATGAGATAGTGGTGCCATCTTGCAGGTCTTAGAGAAGCATGTATCGCTTCAGGAAAGAATGATAAAGGTTAGCATCAAAATACAGAGGGAACGATTTTAGGTGTCGCAAAGCAACGATCAGAGTTCTGAAAAACCTCACTTGTTGATGAAGTTTAACGTGAAAGAAAGATCAAGGTCTAGCAGTTTTCTTGAAAAAATCAGTTTTTTCCATCATCTTCATATTTGGTAAAACATTTTGACTTTTGTTTTTTCACTAAAATGTGTTTTCTGAGTGGGCAAATCTATCAGAATAACTTTAACTCGGTCACAGGCTATTTGATAATGTTCAAGTCAACCTGTGCAACGAACGGGTGAACCAGCTAGTAGATGATAAAAAATCCACGTTATAAGAAATTAACGTTTGCGCATGCCCACAAACTACTATTTACCCAACGGTTATTAAATTGATTGTACCCGGGCGACGTCTTTAGGGAAAGCCGAGTTCTCGAAGAAAGAGTATGTCTGGAGGATTGTAATATAGCCTATGTTAATATTCGGTATATGTATACGCTTATAACTCTTGATTGCCATTCAGTTTCAATTAAATTTTCAATGGGACATTCTTCGTATCAAATCGCTAGGTCCTTATTTACAAAACTCCAAGTTTGTTTCTATGTATGTTCCCAATCAGTGCTGGGCATACTCTTATCGTCGAATACGAATCCGATTGTAATCGAGATAATTATTCGTTGATTCTGAGTCAACTGCGATTATATTCGTATTCGTGTAATCGTATTCTTCTGTCGGCGATTACACGAATACAACCCATAAAAAACGCTGCAAATTATTTCACAAAGGTTTATTATTTATGTATTAGACAGCCCTTCTACGTAGATCTCTGGTCCATAATTATTAAACGCCGCTTATAGTATATTTAGTATCGGAACTCGGAGCTTCGGACCTCACAAATGGGTTCAATCCATTACAGCAGCGGAATCTCACAATTTTACGCTTTTAAATATAGTTGATAAACAAAACAATTTATTACCAAGTCATCTTTCCAACACATAAAAGTGTTACCTATACTGTATATTGATATCATCTAATTGGTCAAATTTCAAAAAATGTGCTGACAAAATCACTGAAAATGGCTAAGAATTGTTAAATTGATATTTTTTAGCATAAGATTGGTCAAATAAAGTTTATCAACTATGAAATAGAACATTGAAACATTTATGTACGAAATTATGCTAAAAACGTAAACTTCATTAGGTAAATTTTGTTTTAAAAAATCTATAAAATTGCAAAAAATTGCCTAAAATCCAAAATCTCTTTTTGAATAGAAGAGTATCATTTAGAATACTTTTTTCCCATAAAATTAATAGCTAACATTTTCTTTTCACTCATAAATCTCCAATTTCTATACAACTTGAAATATACAAAAAAAAGACACTTTTTCACCTATTTTTGGCTCATAGCACCCATGAGAGTGAAGCGATCGAGCTGGCGAGAAGTTAGGACCAACTAGACCCCAAGTGGAGTCTATGTGCGAAAGAACAGATTTTTTAAGTCAATTCTAAGGCCTTTTATGGCCCGGGCGGCGGACGGACATTTCAAATTTGGATTCTACGCACCTTGAAACGTAAAGTGACAAAGTTTGAGGGGGGGTTTCAAAAATTTTTTGCTACACGATCACATAGGCTTATTATTGGAAATAATAAACCAAAATGCGTCACGGTCATCAATTTCAGTAGGGCGTCCCTCCTATAATATGCGAAGCCTTGCTAATATGACGTAGCTTCAGAACGACGTTCTATTGAAATAGATTTGAGACAAATAGGCTCGCTCCAATCGTTGAATTCGCTTTAAGGACGTCCCTCTGAAGCTAGGTAATATTAGCAAGGCTTCGCATATTATAGGAGGGACGCCCTATTGAAATTGATGACCGTGACGCATTTTTATGGGTTGTATTTGTGTGATCGCCGACAAACGAATACGATTTCACGAATACGAATATAATCGCAGTTGACTCAGAATCAACGAATAATTATCGCGATTACGATCGTATTCATATTCGACGATAAGATTATGATGCCCAACACTGTTACCAATAGACGGCTAAACGCCTGGACCGATTCTGACGGGAGCGGTCGAGCAGCAAGTTCTGCGCACAACAGTTCTGAACTGTTCGGCTAGTTCTAAACCTCCAAAACATCCTCATGTACTTCGTAAACGGCGCTATCCTTCGCAACCGATTTGTTTGGTTCCCGAACTTTTGTTATTATGGCTGCTAACAGGCAGCTTGTCAGAGGCAGGAATCGTTCGCCGCATCCACGTATTACAGGTGGCGATCAATGCGGCTAACGTCTGTACCAGCTGCAGGTTTATCAGGATAATTGAATTACCTGCGTTTTTTTTTTTTTTTTTTTTTTTTTTTTTTTTTTTTTTTTTTTTTCAAGCCGCATTTTTCAATCAAAAGGTCATTAACGGCATTGAGCAAGGGGTCCGATGGGACACTGGAAGTGGCATGATTCTAAGGGGAGCCATGTTGTGATCCTTGGATCCTTGACTAAAAAGGGGCGCCATCATTGACTCCACTGGCAACTTGGAGGGAAGAAAACATGAGGATTACAGTGATCACCACTGTTTTAGGACCCAAAGTGGAATAAACAAACCCCAAAAATAAAGTAATACATCTAAGACTAGATGGAAAAATAGGCTAATAACTATATGCATGCTACTATATACGATCAGCTATGTGAAATTAAACTACGACTAGATGTATATAAATATATCACAGATCAGACATCACAGTTCGTAGTAGAGCACAGCAGCTCTCTGGTATAACAACAGGGATCGGACCTTGTCTTGTCCGACCGGTCTTGGTAAAGGTGGAGAATCAGTTCATTGTTTTTTGTCTGTAAACCAGTAGTTGGGTTCCTTCTTC
Organism: Adelphocoris suturalis; assembly: GCA_030762985.1. Taxonomy (NCBI): domain Eukaryota; kingdom Metazoa; phylum Arthropoda; class Insecta; order Hemiptera; family Miridae; genus Adelphocoris; species Adelphocoris suturalis. The sequence continues at coordinate 12,561,482 of CM061046.1, forward strand.
TGTCTGTGACCAATTTGTATGTGCTAGTGTCACTGAGCAGCTCTTCCATTTTTTGGTGGTATTCTACCTGTGTCATAAGAACAGTACTGTTTGTTTTATCAGATTTAAGAACAAGAATATCTGAATGATTTTTTATGAATACTTTGGTTTTTTGACAAGCTTTTTGAAGTGACTAGGTTGGTGGTTTTGCCTTGATCGATGTACATAATTAGTAATTATGTTCACTGCACTACAACGTAACTCATCCTTCTTTTATTCTTCAGCAGAATCATCTATTATCGTCTCTATATCTGCAATTATCTGAGTTATTGGGAGATCATACTGGTCATAATCTATACCAAACTTAGGGCCTAAGCTGAGAAGTTCAGCAACCTCACCGAGATCGGTGAGATTTGTCAACCAATCATTGGTATTTGGGAGATGGGTTCTATTTCGAGATTGGAGATTTTCGAACTTATTGAACTGGTTTAATTTAATTTTGTTGAACAGGCGCTCATAAAATCTCTGCAAACTAATAAACCGGCTGTAAGTGTCAGCATCCACAAGATTTTTGAACTTTTCTCGTGACTCCAGCTGTCTGGATTTTAACTGTCTGATTTCCCATAGACATACCATAATTTCCAAGGAAAGTAGGCTGTTTTTGAATTTTTTACAAACATTTTCCAATTTAGTTTTGTATGGGTGATGAGAGGACATGAGAGAGTACGTGCATTTGACATTTTCTACTATGTGTGACGGAAAAATCTTAGCGGCTCTACATCTTATAAGGAACAAATGGTCATTCTTCTTATGGGCTAGCTTACCGAAGTTGAGTCCAACTTCATGGGCCAGTCGAGTACCTTCTGGACCATGACGAACGTGAAGGTGATGGAAGAGTGGTTCTTCTTGACTTTGGATGGATAGGGACATCTTCTCAATGGTTCTAACAGCAGTGATGAATTCTTGACCGCAGACGACGAAATTTCAAGTGTTTTGTTCTTGAGAGTCGGTCGGGTGAATGATACTAAACTTCAGGCCAACTTTTTTCACCAGATAACTTTTCACAATTTCACCACATGTCAACAACTCCATATGCCCTCTCAGTCTCAGGATGACTCACTGAATACCTAACAGCAAACTCCAAGGTAAAATATCATTCAAAATTTTTGTTACCAACTTATTCATTCAGCCCAAGCCATGTAATATATTGTAGGTAGCCACCTACCTTCAAAAATCCGAGTTCCTAATAGTTCCTATTTAGTTTAGTGCAATAATTTTCATAATTCAAAGTTAAATATAAGCTAGCTAGTGTGTAGTTGTGTCCATATGTGTGTAACGTGATGGTTCTTTTTGTATAGCCCTGATGATGCTGTATAAATATAGCGAGCCTGAAGTTTAGTATCATTCACCCGACCGACACTCAAGAACAAAACACTTGAAATTTCGTCGTCTGCGGTCAAGAATTCATCACTGCTGACAGAATAGAATGCCTATGATTTTCACACACCCCTATTACCACTGTCCTTAACTTTAGAACCTTTGTTTTATTCTTTTCGACATCCTATTCGAGGTACATATAGGGGTATATAGAATTTGGATTAGTTTGTATTTGATATATTATTATATTGTGTTGATAAATTATTGAACGGCCCGATATTACATTTGTAGTTCTCAATTTAATATTGATAAATTCTATATAATTTATATCGACTAATTTTCTATAAATCTTCCTGTTTGTTGGTCTCGAACTTATCAGAACAACAAATGTGTGAACTCGTGAAATGTGTGAAGTCTTGATGTTTTTATGAAGTTAATTGTCTTCAAAATGACGTTTACTCCAATTTTTGAGCGAAAAAATTGATGAAATTCCTATAAGTTTGGTAGGTACTTTTATTGGAGAGAGAAATGAAATATCCTATTCCTCCCACAGTTATTCTGGAGGACGTTCTTAAGTATTTTTGACCCTACCCGCTTTTTTTCAAATATTAGTCTTCATTATCAAAAACTAAACTTCTATACTATTCATATATTCGATTTTATTTCAGTTTTATATTTATAATGAAAATGAAAATGCATAGAGCGGTTATGTGATAAAGTGACGAAATTTAATAAGGAAATACAAAATTTGTGCGAAATTCGATAAGTAGGTATCCGGCTATGAAACGCAATAAGAGTTCCTTAAGAGATCTAGTACGAAACCAACCAATTTGTTTGTAGGAATAGGCCAATAGGAGGTACATCCAATTATCCTGATAAATTAGCATCTGGTACAGAAATTAGCCGCCTGCAATACGTGGTTGCGGCTAACGATTCCCGTTAGCGGCGGAAATTTTTGACATGTGGAGAAGCCTTGACGGGTTGCAACGGGTGTTCTGATTGAAGCATGGGTTTCATTATTGATAGATGTTGGACGGGAATTTGATATTTCGTGCGAAGCACGGAACGGAAAACTGATTTGTTTGGCTCCCGAAATTTTGAAGTGTAAACTTATATTGGCGCACCGCGTCGAAAAATTTAGCGGGGTGTCAATACGATTTTACCGTCACGCTGTTTTTGACATGGATATGTCTTTGCTCTGGGGGTCAACCAAAAATTTCCGTCACGCAAAATTTGTGTCACATTTCAGTGTTTTTCACGTACAACCCAGCCGTTGCTTGGGGAATGGAACTTCCGCAGTTTTCATCGCATAAAAATCGTTCGCCACTCGTTGGAAAGCGCTTGATATACCTAATTTCCTTCTCCTTACGTACCTGGCTACATTCCAAAACAAAGTTGATTGGACTATAAACAATTTTAATAAACCGGTTACAATATTCTTAACGTAAAGCAATAGCATCATTTACTCCATCCATAGGAAACATTTTCATCCTCTTGACAACAGTCGAGGACAACTCGAGGACAACCGTTATAAAATCCCCAATCAAAGACATATCCATGTAACATGGTATCTGCTTGTAAAGCGGATAGTGGACCTCGTTTACGAGTTCTTTTGATTTTCACGTACAATGAGTTCCACTATCTGCTTTACAAGCAGATACCATGTTACATGGATATGTCTTCGATTGGGGATTTCATAACGGTCATCCTCGAGAGTTGTAAATAAATCCTTTAACTTTGGCCTGTAGGCGACGAAATGTAGGATAAAGAATTTATTTTATCATTCTTGGAGGCACAAGAAGAAATAAAATTTCTCCAATACAGACGCAATGAGTTGTTGTTAACAGTCGATTGTTGTCAGGGGATGAAAATGATTCCTATGGAGTGGAGTAAATGATGCTATTGCTTTACGTTAAGAATATTGTAAACGGCTTATTAAAATTGTTTATAGTCCAATCAACTTAGTTTAGAAATGTAGCCAGGTACGTAAGGAGGGGGAAATTGGTAGCTTGAGATGTGAACATTTATCACATAAATCAAGCGCTTTCCAACGAGTGGCGAACGATTTTTGTGCGATGAAAACTGCGGAAGTTCCATTCTCCCAGCAACGGCTGGGTTGTACGTGAAAACACTGAAATTGTGACATCAATTTTGCGTGACGGAAATTTTTGGTTGACCCGCCAGAGCAAAGATCGCCCGGACAAAAATCGTTCTCCACTCGTTGGAAAGCTCTCGATTTATCACGCATTTCTTTCGAACTTGTTCTTCTATTCATGTCGTAGTTTTATATTTATTTATGTTATAAATGGATATAGTAAACAATGCCGCTTGTTTTGTTGTCACTTGGTTGAGAAGTTAATCTTGCTTATAGTAATTATTGTAGACACGCACCATAACAGAAAATTACCTACTTAGGTACTCTGTTCTAATTTCGATTTTTAAAACATTTATGTCGTAGTTTTAAATTTATTTACATTTACGAATTAGCGGGATGAAAGCATGTTCCTTGTTTAAGCATTTTAGCCGAAGGCTCAAGGCGGAAAGTTACCGAGGGTCCAGGGGCGGAGCCTGTCCACTTTTACTTTCCCAACATCCCAACAGAGTGGAAAGTAATGTCCAATTTTACTTTCCCAACAGAGTGGAAAGTAATGTCCAATTTTACTTTCCCAACATCCCAACAGAGTGCAAAGTAATGTCCATTTTTACTTACCCAACATGCCAACAGAGTGGAAAGTAATGTCCAATTATACTCTTTATATTTAGCAGAAAATCGTCATAGAACTTTACACTTCTCCCGTGTGGTCTTTAGCACACCTGGTTTTTTATTGTTCGTCAACACCCAGTTCGAGGCCTTTCTTCGCTCCTGTTTGGTTTTGACGATTTCGATCAGCTGATCACTTAAGCTAAATTTTCTCCTGTCCACACTAGGAAGTTAAAATTTGATAGAGTGACTCTTTGGGACAATAAGAGACGATAGAAATTATGGGCTCTTTCCCTATCAGTCCGGGCCTGATTTTGCCTCTTTCATACAGTAATTTGGCATGTAGCCCCCGTAGTTACGAACACAGTCAAGAATACAAGAAATACAAGATCATCATAAAATTCTATTTTTTTAACGACTTTTGCTATGCTGACGTTAAACGAAATCAATTGTTGAATTTGTTAGAAGGCAATATTGTTCACGTTAAAAATCTGTATCGGGACCCACGTCCTGTGCGTTTTACTGGTTTAGTTATTTTTACTTCCAATTTTATACCGACTGACGAAGCATTTTTGGCTAGGATCACTGTGCTCGAGACCACTCAACTGACAGACTGCACAACGCTTCACAATGCGACGAGGGGTACGATACGGTCGATATCGGCGATATGCCCGACGTTACTTGCGGAAACGTCCATTGCGCAGAATTAAGAAGATTGGTCGACGAACTTTTAGGCCTAGACGGATTTTCAGACGACGTCCTGCTCGTTTGCAACGAGTTCGAAGAAATTATCAGAAAAAGCTCTCCCTTCCGCCTTCCCTGCGCGGTGGCGTGCATGTCAATTATTTCCGCTACACGAGTTCTATTGTCTGGGGTGCCGGACTTGTTGTTCAAGATTTCTCCTTAAAGGAGATAACTGATTTTTGGTCCCTTAAAGACATTGCTGGTGATTCTTTTATGTGGCATAATATGTTTGACACCTATAAGTTGATTGGTGTCGAAATGACTTTCTCTCAGTTCCGTTGGACTCGGTTCTCTATGACAGTTGAAGACACTACCCTTACTGATCAAAAAGAAATTAAAGCTGTATACGAATCCTTAGTAAAACGCAATGTTATTAGTTCCTCTCAGGTCACTGACATGAAGAAGTATGTTATTCCTTCTTGGTGTCGATTAGGTTGTGAAGGAGAGCAATCGATGATTCCTGCTGTTACTAACACAGTCTGAATATGGTAATTAAGCACCGTCTAAAGGCCGTATCACACTAGCATTTTTTCCGCATTTTTTTCTGCATTTTTAATGCCTAAACGTGAAGAAGATGAAGTACTTTTTTCGAAGGTCATCTTTGTCGACCATTGCGCATCCTGGCGGAACATTTTTAAACTCATTTGGGAAAATTAGAACATGTTCTAATTTTTACCTCCACGCAAGAAAAATGCTAAACATAACCCTTGGGGAGGTAACAATTCAATGAAAAACCCCTAGGAGCCCTAACCTGACAGATTTAATAAACGCTGCAAATTATTACATAATGGTTTATTATTTCTGAATCAGATAACCAGCTATAGTAACCAGCATGCTCTGGGGCTTTCGCCAGTCTCTTTTCTAGTATCCACCTCTGTCTGCGCGTGCGTAAGTCTAACACTCAAGACACTTTTTCGACCGTTTTTGGTCCATAGCATCTATGCGAGTAAAGCGATCGGGATGGTTAAACGTTAGGACCAACTAGACCCCAAATGGAGTCTATGTGCGAAAGAACGGGTTTTTTAAGTCAATTCTTAGGCCTTTTATGGCCCGGACGGAGGACGGCGGACGGACATTTCAAATTTGGATTCTACGCACCTTGAAACGTAAAGTGACAAAGTTTGAGGGGGGGTTATAAAAATTTTTTGCTATACGATCACATAGGCTTATTATTGGAAATAATAAACCAAAAATGCATTCCGCCAGAATGCGCTGTTTTTACACTTATTCCTTTTCAACATTCACAGCTGACCATGGAAAAAATCAGTTTTCCTTCTTCAAGTTTAGGCATTAAAAATGCGGAAAAAATGCTAGTTTGATATGGCCTTAACCCGCATAGCTGAATCCGTGCAACGCACGGGTAACTGGCTACTCAGTTCATAATTATTTCCTGGAAAATGGATCACCAGAAAGACTGGATTCTGGCAACAACGTAACGTCAAGAAAATTTTGTTTTCTTTTAGTCTCGGGCGACGGAGAGATGTGAAATTAGGTCACCGCATGAATGCAGAAACTATGTATGTAGGGTGCAATGGTAAACCCCACATTGTAAAACGTCACCAATGCCACACAAGAAGAGAGAAATATCACCCACGTAACTTCATAGCTTCGTTTTAAGGAATCACTTGAGAGTTTCCTTCAAGATCCTCCCTGAGCTGGGATTAACATTAAACTTGATCCATCAAGACAAGAAGGAGATTAGATAGAGAGACTCGGGGAAATCCGAGGAGAGTACGAAATTAACTTTTAAGATAGCTATATATATATATATATATATATATATATATATATATATATACGTTACGTAATAATAAACCGCCTCTCTTGAAATAAAACCTGCTGATGTAGGCTTCACCCACATCAGCCGAACCAGAAGCTATAAATAGGAGACACCGAGCGCGACTCGTCAGTCTTCCTCTGAACCCAGTCACGTAACCGTGTGTTCCTAGCCTCCACCTGTAACTTTCCTGTATAAATAAATCGCAACTTTTTTAAAAAGCGATTTATCCTTTAACCTATCATCACTGGCGCAGTCTATGAGGACGTGAAGAAACCAGGACCTTTTTGAGGGAATATCAAAAGGACCCGGACTCCACCAGACCCTACTACCCACGAAGAAGGTACCAAACAGGCACGCAGAAGGCATCAACAGGACCCGGCGGACAAATTTCAACAGAGAAGACTCCTCACGTTGGCAGATGACGGCTCCAGCGTGAGTAAACCCAAATCAATTAACATATTAACATTTTCCCCGAATTTGGAAGAAGAAAAAGCATATTTCTTTTTCCCAACTAGTGAAAAGCACATTCACTCTCCCAAATTTCACCGTCACAAAACCCCATTCGAAACATTTCGAATCAACCTTAATTTTCAAATCGTTCGAGAACGAACGTATCTCAAACAATAAGTCGCGAAGACTAAAACATTTTATCGTCAACTTGAAGGCATATCAAGTTGTCACCTCGTCACCTGACCCCCACGCAGACCGCTCTTGCTATCTGCACGTACACCCGCTTGCCTTATCAAGCCCTTTAAAAATCCTCCGTAATCTCTACCAAGAATTCCCGGCTGGAAGAAGACGCTCTCGGATCTCTTACGACCGTGACCTTCAGTTTACAAATAAGACATCTAATTGTAATTTTTCATTGTCTCATTTGCATGATTAATTAATGAATATTATTTGTATATTATAATTTTTGTATTGCAGCTACAAACTAATCAATAACTGAAACCCACTCGAGTCGATTTATAAGACGAAATTTTCGTCTGAAAAGATAAATCAAAATTCCAAAACACAACAAAAAATTCCCTCACGCCAGCTTCCCCTGGCCTGATCTAACACTCTTTCCTAGAAATTTTCAAACGATACCCGAAATGGACGGAACTTCAGGAACCCAAAACGTTCAAATTCAACCGACTGACTATGTAGGAATTATTAACCACCAGACGGAACAGATAGGCCAACTGACCGCCCTAATACAGAATTTACTTGTAAACCAGGTGATTTCGCCTAGGGAACAGAGACCCACTAACAATGACTTACCCACTTTGAAAAAGGAACATTTGGACCTGATTCCGACCTTTAAAGGTTCCCCTGAAACACTAAATCATTTCTTGGAAATTACCCAACAAATCCACAATAAATTTTTCAACAACAATGACCCTCTAGACTTTCAAAATGTAATGATCATCAACGCAATTAAAGCTAAAATTGTATCCCCCGCCTCGGAACAGATTTTTTCGGCAAATCTCACAACCTACGAACAAATCAGGCAGGCCCTAATTGAGACCTACACGGATCGTAGAGACGACGTTACCCTATTAATTGAGTTAGTCACGTCAAAACAGAATGAAGGGGAATCACCCTTCAAATTCCATGATAAAATAACTAAAACCCTAAATCTCCTAATCGCTTACCTCCAAACTCACGATGTCCCAAATCACGAAATTTTGATCATGAATTATAAGAAAGTAGCACTTCGCTGTTTCTTACTACAATTAAAAGAACCCCTTGGCAGCATCTTGAGAACGAGACAGCCCGCCGATCTGAACACGGCGCTGTCATGGCTAACGAACGACTATCAGATGCTTTGCAACAACAAAACTAAGACCCCTCAAAGTTCTCAAAATTCATCGCAAACCAGGTCATATAATCAGAACAAGCCACATCAAAATTTTTCACGACCATCGCCAAACACCTCACAAAAACCTAATAACCCGTCAAATTTCAGACCAAATCACGGTTATTCAAGCCAAAATTATTCCAATCGGAATACAAATAACCAGAACCAAAAATCAGCCCCTCAGGCAAATTCCTCAAAACCAAACTCGAGCCCTCAGCCTTCAAACCAAAAACCAAATGCACCGCCCACGAGACAAAACGTCCCTAACCCATCAGGAAAATCGACACCCATGTCTTGGCGCACATCTAATCCAAACTTCAACAACGTTGAAGTATCCGATATACAATCTGACGACCCCGAAATTTGCGAAGACACAACTTACGAAACGGACGTATACCAACCAGTAGAAGAAAACGAATTCGATAGCCCCCATTTTTTAGAGGAAAGCGACCCAGAATTCCCCAATACGACTTAATGAACTTAAACAAGAAAACCATTAGTGAACTCCCGTATATAGACCTACCAAAATTCAACTTGAAAATTCTAATAGACACCGGAAGCACAACCAGTTATGTAAACCCTGAAATCGCAGAATATTTCTTCCCAAATAAACGCAAATTAGAGCCATTTTTCGTCAGAACCGCCCACGGTTCTTCGCGAGGCAGCTATACTACTCTAGTGCCCTGCGGAGACGCTTTCAGACAGAAAAATCTAAATTTAAAATTCAACATATTTAAATTCCACGACAAATTCGACCTCTTGATAGGGATAGACAACCTGAAAGCCATAGGAGCAAAAATCGATTTAGTCGAGGACTACTTGCTCACCCCGTACCTAAATATCCCGCTGAAATATCTAGGCACTGAACATGCGGAAACCCACATGATAGATGCTAGATCCATCCAGCAAATCAAGATTAGAGTCAAAAACCTCGAACAAGGAGATGCTGTCCTCCCCTACTTAAAAATAGGAGAGATGGAAATCCCCGAGTGCTTGGTTCACGTCGAGGACTATGAAACCAACGTGCGAATTTTAAATCCAAAACCAACTTCCGGCAAATTCTCCCAAATTTCCCCCATAGAAGTAGAAACTTTAGATGAAATCCCTGTAGAATCGCTAAACAACATTTTCGATGAAAATTCTAAATTCACTTTTGACATATCTAAATTACGCCTAAATCACATGAATGAAGAAGAAAAGGTAATGATCACAGATTTAGTTAATAAATATTCCGATGTTTTCCATCAGGATAATGAACCCTTATCTTTCACCCACAATATTAAACATGTAATCCGAACCACAGATGAAATACCCGTTCATGCCCGTAATTATCGATTCCCAGAAATCTACAGACAAGAAGTAGACCGGCAAATCGAGGATATGTTAGAACAAGGAATTGTCCAACATAGCGAAAGCCCCTGGAACGCCCCAATTTGGATCGTCCCCAAAAAAGCTGACGCTAGTGGCAAACCTAAATTTCGCATCGTGATCGATTATCGAAAACTCAACGAAAAAACAATCGAAGACCGATACCCGCTACCTCAGATTTCGGAATTGTTAGATAAATTAGGCAGATGCCAGTATTTCAGTGTGATTGATCTTAAATCCGGATTTCACCAAATTCAAATGAGTCCCGAAAGTATTGCAAAAACAGCCTTCAGTACACCTACTTACCATCTTGAATTCAATCGTTTACCATTTGGCCTCAAAAACTCGCCAAGCACATTCCAACGACTGATGGATAGTGTTTTACGTGGTATCACGAATGAGTACTGTTGTGTTTACCTCGACGATATCATCGTGTACAGTACTTCTTTGCAGGAACACATCACCCGTCTTGAGGAAGTATTCAAGAGATTGCGCAAAGCAAACCTCAAGGTACAACTTGACAAGACCGAATTCCTACGCAAAGAAATTGCATACTTAGGTCACATAATCACCCCAAACGGCGTAAAACCGAACCCCGACAAGATCAAAGCCATTCAAAACTATCCCATTCCAACCACCACGAAAGAAATCAAATCATTTTTAGGACTACTAGGGTATTACAGAAAATTCATTAAAGATTTCGCGAAAATTACCAAACCCATGACAAAATGCTTAAGGAAAGGAAGCAAAATTGATACGAAAGACCCCGAATACGCGGAATCATTCGAAACCTGCAAAAATTTACTGACTAACGAACCCATCCTGCAATACCCAGACTTCTCAAAATTATTTCACTTAACAACGGACGCAAGCGGCATTGCGGTTGGAGCAGTGCTGAGCCAGACGGTTGACGGACACGATAAGCCGATAGCTTACGCGTCAAGGACTCTCTGCGATTCCGAGAAACGCCTCTCCACAATAGAGAGAGAACTCCTTGCAGTCGTTTGGGGCGTACAATACTTTCGACCGTACCTCTACGGTAGAAAATTTAAAATTCACACCGACCACAGACCCTTGCAATGGTTATATTCTATAAAAGAACCCGGCTCTAAACTATTCAAATGGCGCACAAAATTGTCAGCTTACGACTTCGACATTGTTTACAAGAAAGGAACGTTGAATTCCAACGTTGACGCCCTTTCTCGTGTTGAACTACTGAATAACAACGAAAACGAGCCCATTGAAGCCGACAAAGCAGTCGACGTATTTTTTGAAGCCTTAACTCCAAAATCCCTCCTCCGAATGACAGACAAGGACGTAGACACTCCCGCTTCCATAATCGTAAATTTTGACTCTGACGACGAATGCAATGATTCCCAATCCAACCCTAGCAGCACGATTCACTCTAACGCCATAGGTCATGCAATCGTAGCTATTCCAATTAGAGACGAACCAGTCAATAATTGTAACCACCAAGTCGTAATCAACTTAACGAAACTCCCGATGAAAGACCCTGTCAAAGTCGAAAAAATATTTGAAAATAAGAATAGAATCACCGTTTACTTAAATAAAAATAACTTAGAATCAGATACCATAAAATTCGTAAAAGAGTACATCCTACCCAAAATTAAATACGGACTTTATTTTACAGAAGACATTTATGAACAGTTTACGAATATCATGACGAAAAATTTTGCCTTTTCGGAAATAACAATGACAAAATACACCAAAAATTAGAGGACATAACCGACGAAAACAAAAGGTCAGAAATAATCAAAAAATATCACGAAGGCCTAACCAACCATCGTGGCATTGAAGAAACCTACAACCACCTGAAGCGAACTCATTATTGGCCCAACATGAAGGAAACCATTCAAAGATTTATCAACAACTGCACCATCTGTGTAAGATGTAAATACGATCGGAACCCGATCAAAGTCAAATATAATGTTACACCAACCGCTTCACGACCTTTAGAAACCATACATATCGACAAAATGACCCTAGAAGGCTCAAAATTTCTAACCGTTATAGACTCCTTCTCCCGACATGCACAAGCTTATAACTTAAAATCATCGAACGCCTTAGACATTGTGGACGCACTACTAACTCACTTTACCAATTATGGAATCCCCAAAACCATCGTAGCAGACAACGGCCCAGAATTTCAAAACTCCATAATCAGAGAATTTCTGTTACTACACAACATAAACATACACTTCACATCTTCCCAACACCCAGACTCCAATGGTCTGATCGAACGTTTCCATTCCACTCTAATAGAACACATTAGGATATTGAATGAAAGAAATGAGCATAAAAAATCGACTATGAACACCAAAGTCAAATACGCCGTACTGGCTTACAATAACTCAATTCACTCGATATCCAAGTTAACCCCTTTCGAACTGTTATACGGACACGTAAAACCGGACACCTTACTAGACTTGAACATAGATCAAATCGTGGCTAACAGCTATCTTTCTTCCCACAAGGAAAAAATGAAAGCTCTATACGCCCAAGTAGGTGAAAAACTTCATTCTGCAAAAGAGAAATACATAGAAAAGAAGAATGAAGGCCGCGAAGAAATTCCCGCAATTCCACCGGAAATTTACGTAAAAACGGTCCAAAAACAATCCAAAACCAGACCGAAATTCAATCAGGAACACGTCAAAGCAATAAATCCAGAACTTAAAACTGCATTAATAATTCCCCGTCATCACAATACCCAAGAGAAAATCCACATCTCAAACGTACGACGCCCCAAAAAATTTACGGACTCAGTAGCAAACGCATGGGACCCTAAACTAGACAAAACTGAAATCCTTGCAAGTAAATTCGGACTAAAGGTGACACGCGAAGACTTGATAACCCTAAAAGACAATAACTGGCTGAATGACGTAGTAATTAACATTTACATGGAACTGATAGACGAACGAAGCCGACGCAACGACAACCTACCAAAATCCTACTCTTTCAACAGCTTCCTATACGTATCCTACAAATTTGGCGGTTACGAACGAGTTCGAAAATACACCAAAAAGTCGGACATATTTAGCAAAGACATAATCCTGATCCCCATTTTCAAATCCTCCCACTGGAGATTAATCGAAATTAAAACAAAAACAAAACAAATAAACTACTACGACTCTTTGAACAAGGACGGAACCGAAATTTTACAAGACATAATCCGCTACTTAGAAAGTGAACACCTAGACAAGAGGGGAACACCACTAGACACACAGAACTGGAAACTTTCGACTCCACCTAACACACCCCAACAGAACAACGGAAACGATTGTGGCGTTTTCCTATGCCAGTTCGCAAAACTCCTTACGATTAACGAACAACTCCCTAAAACTCTAGACGCCCAAACATTAAGAGAACAGATCTGTTACGAAATCCTAAAAACGGACTTACTCTAAATGTTACAGGAAAACCTTTTTCCTCGTCCATGGATTACTCGTCTTTCTCCTCGGACAGACAGACTCGACAGACCAGACCATCAAAAACATAACCCTCAACCCGGGATTACTAGCCAGCCGTCTGGGACCGACAAAAATAGTGGAAGGATACCACACACTCACACACCATTATGACCTAACCGAACTCATTTCTAGAACACAATCGATGAAAGAGACTTACATAAAAACCTTGCAAAAATCGACACAATCCACACTAGATCACAGTCAAACCCAACTCCTAATGCACACAATAAACTCAACCCTCGAACTAATTGAACAAAAACTGAGTGACATTCACATCCCGTGGACGCCCAAAAGAAACAAACGTGGACTAATCAACGGATTAGGATCATTGGTTAAATTCATAACAGGTAACTTAGATGCACAAGACGAACAAAAGTATAACTCCATCCTGGAACAAATTCAACGAAACCAAAAGGACTTCCATTCCCAACTAGAAGCTCAATTTTCAATTAACACCGCGGTCCAAGAAAATTTTGATAAAATAGTTGAAGCCATTGCCCAAAACAACGTTGAATTAAAAAGGGAACTGATTTCATTACAACATCAAAATCCAAATTACTCGACATTAGCGATAACCAGAGCGACGTTAGAACACCATCAAATAGTACTCAATATGATTGCCGATATAATTCAAGATATAGAAAATTCCTTAACAGCTTGCAGAACAGGTTCAATTCACCCTAGCATAATTAAACCACACTTACTTTTTGACGAACTTCAAAAACTAAGCACATATTACGGCAATAAATTTTTAGATTTCCAAGGAAAAAATTTGTTCGAAATCCAAACACACATCAGAGTTCGATGCTACGTAGGCATTGAAGAAATAATCTATTTTCTGGATATACCCATAGTAGACCCAAACGACTATGAGATGTACAGCATAGAATCAATACCCACTTTCATTGATTCCGAATATATGACCATAGTACCCACTCTTAAATATCACTTAAAATCAAGTACTAGAACCTATCCGTTGTCCCAACCATGTCCACCTGGACATATACGATTATGCCCAAACTTTCTAATTTCACCATTTCACCCCGAATGTGAAACAGAATTCCTCCTCACTGGTTCCACCACTAAATGTCAGTATGTAAAACTTATTACCGATAACAACCATGTCAAGCTCATGCTAGATATAAACAATTACCTCCTATTTTTTCCTAAAGGAGATGTTATTAGCATAGCCCAAGACAACACAGTAGAGACCAAAACCCTCCACGGTATTTACCTAGCCTCACCGGGTAAGCACCACTTGTCTTACCAGAACCAGACGCTTTTCGCCCCCCATAGTGAAACAGCCGGCCGACCACAATTAATTGTAGACGCCCACATAACGCTTACGGACATACAACGACCGACTAAGGAAATTCAATTTAAAAACCTAGAGCTTAAAAACATCAACCTACAAGACGTCCGCCCAATAACTCACTGGAGCTTAAAACCTTACTCGATCCCCAGTATTTGGACAGTACTCCTGTATATCATCGTAGGATCAATAATATGCCTAAACGCAGTAAAGTACTACCAAATCCTCAACAGAAACTCTAATAGCTAAATACCTAAATTGCTGTACAACGTCCATTTAAATAATTATGATTGTTATTCCAATCATTGTACTGTACTGTTATCCTGATCGTTGTATTGTACTACTATTGTAGTATTGTAGTATTGTATTGTAATATTGTATTGTAGTATTGTAGTATTGTATTGTACTATCAATTGTATTCTTATAATTAATCCATGTTCATATTAAGTAAATCAATTTAATTCAATTACTTTTTACATTTTTACTTATCATATTGTAAAACACACGGATTAGGTAAACTTGATGTGGGGTTGCTCAATTCAGAAAATTTAAAATTCAATCAAAATTATAGAGTCAGATCCTTTTCAGCCTAAAATTTCATCCTAGGGGGGACGCGTTACGTAATAATAAACCGCCTCTCTTGAAATAAAACCTGCTGATGTAGGCTTCACCCACATCAGCCGAACCAGAAGCTATAAATAGGAGACACCGAGCGCGACTCGTCAGTCTTCCTCTGAACCCAGTCACGTAACCGTGTGTTCCTAGCCTCCACCTGTAACTTTCCTGTATAAATAAATCGCAACTTTTTTAAAAAGCGATTTATCCTTTAACCTATCATCACTTATATATATATATATATATATATATATATATATATATATATATATATATATATATATATATATATATATATATATATATATATAACAAAACTTATTTTTATATTTCGGCTTAATAATGCCTTTTTAAAAACTACAAAGAAGTTTGACGTTGGTACGGAGATATACTTGCCAAGGAGAGACAGTTACCAGGTTAACGCCTAATATTCAGGCCTGGATAATCATCATACGCTCCCAACACATTGCTATGCGCTCGTTCTGAATGAAATAGCATTATTTTATCATTAATGATTAACAGGACGTTTCCATTTGTTTTCGTCACGTCACGGTGGGGTTTTCTATTGATTTTCAAGTACAACCAATGCGTTACTAGGGAAGTGTAACTCCCTTAGTTTTCATAGCAGGAAAATCGTTAGCCACTTTTTGGAATGCTCTCATTTTATCACAGCATCTCATAATCCCTAAGCCTCTGTAGTGTCAAGGAAAGCTGATTTATTAAGCTCAGTTATAAACTAATATTGCTAAGTAACCGTAATGAACTAATAATGTGTACAATTAATCATTATTAAATAATCTGACTGTAGAACCGTAGGTGTCCGTTTTTTTTTTCATCTTTTTTAGAACTTTGATGCGAAAATAATCGTTGAATATTTCATTATGTGCCGTGGCATGTTGGCTCACTGGTAACTCGTCATCTCTTCTAACAACAGTTGCCCTATGGTTGTTTACTCTCAAATTAGGGGATGTTTCGGCTTTGCCAACGTAAAATGTAGGGCATTTTTTGCACAACAACAAATAAATACACATTGGTGTTCGGCATTCTGCCGACCCTTTGCACTTGTAAGTGTTGGGGTTGTTTTCCGACGTGAACTCTTCTTCTTCTAGGACAATTGGGCAGACTTTGCAACTTTTATATAGGTATATAAAGCGCAGAAAGTATTGCAGTCCACCTACGTGGTCACTGTATAAACAATGAATATTTTAAAACATGGCGCGTGTTTTTATAATTTTTCAAGCTTCTCAAGAAAGGCCTACCCACGAATTTGGTTATGGTAGATTGCTCATAGTTTCATTATTTGTAATTGTATTTACTATTTGCAATTCTTTAACCTATACATTTTCAGTCTTAGATCTTCGTATAACAGAAATCTAAAACACGTGTGACAGCCGACCTATTTCGCAAATTAGTTACTCGATTAATTTTATTAAACAAAACCTACTTATGCCCTTTGTCGTGGGGTTATGTTTTAAGTAGTTGCAAAAATATTAACTGTTATAAGTTGGTAGTGAGAAAGGTTTACTTTGGTTTTACTCTTGATGAGCTTCCAAACCTAGCATAGGGACACTGGTGTTGGTGAAGTTCCAAAGGTTAAGATTGTGTTCGTGCAAGAAGTCAAGAAAAGTTTCGTCTACCGAAATCAAAATTTCCAATTGAATTCAAGGTCAATTATGTGGTTCAAAAATATGTAGTACACGTTATCAAATTATTCTCTTAAATGTTTCACTATAATTAAGGCACTTAAGATTTAAGTAAAATAATAAAAAATCAATAAGACGGTCATAAAATTCTGTTGAATAGACTGCTTAAATTAGTTGAAGATAACAGTCTGCTCTCAGAGAATCAGGCAGGATTTAGATCGGGTCGTGGATGTGTTGATAATATATTTACATTATCAAGTTTGGTCTCTTTAAATAGCCGAGTTCTCGATGAAGGAGTAAGCCTGGAGGGTTGTAATAAATATAGCCTATTTGTTTACAAGGGACCATAAGAAAGGCCATGTATAATTTCAGCTTAATGAAATTGTATCTTCCAGCTTTCTATAATAGTACAGATTTTACATGCTTCGTAAATATACAAGTAGCAAGTACTTTTTTATGTTGGGGGTTTTATGTTACACACAATTATAATATTATATCTCGGTTAACATTATTTGATTTTTACGTTTCCAGTTGTTGTGGTGGTGGCATTTTTCATTTGCTGGGCACCGTTCCAGGCTCAAAGGCTGTTCGCATTGTATGGGGCCAACACCTCACCAAAAATGATTCTCATGTATAAAGCTATCACGTACATGTCTGGTCTTCTATACTACCTCTCCACAACCATCAACCCTTTCCTCTACAACATCATGTCTCTCAAATTCAGGGAAGCATTCAAGGTAAGCATATGGGATACGTTAAATACTCAATTATGAATAATTATGTTTTTTGTGTATGCTTTTTATTTAATTTTTTTGGTTGCGCATTTATTTCTGCATATAACCAGTAGATACATTGATATGATTCCAAACTTGAGGACTACATTTCAATTTGAGTACGTACTTAATGAGTTACTAAGTAACAATAACTAAGTCCCCAAAAAACTACCTGTACTCTGGCTGAAACTAACGCGAAACGATATGACCCAACTTATTTAACTCGGGGTTTATGAGGGTGATTGTATGAGCGATTTTTCGTAAATAATCGTATTAAATTATATAATAAAACATGTTGTTTTGAAATTCAGGCATTTAGAGTGCAAAAAAAAATACTTAACTACTAATTTTACGGCAGCGAAACTCGTTCAAAATAATATTCTGCTACTCAAAGAAGATTCGGAAATTTAAGCTTTGTTTGGGAGTTTTCATAGATTTTTCAGCAAATACTAATGAAATTTGAGTACAATTTTCTGCATAATTTTGTGTTTAAATTTTTTAATGTTCTAGTTTGTTGTTGATCATCTTTTTTGGCTAAAATTCTGGTAAAAAAAATGTCAATTTGACTGATTTTTTTAGTAGGGGAGACCTAGGAAGGTTAGCATAAGGGGTGGTACAGTGCCAATGAAATGAAAACAAGAAGTGGGAGAGAGCCCGCCGACTTGGTCACGTGATCCCATCTTCCATCCTTAGTTACATATCTATAGGATCAAGAGAAAGTTCACTCACCGCTTTGTTTTCTATACCCAAAAAATTGTTAATTGTTTTTTCCATTGGCAAGTAAACATTTTTGTCCCTTATATTTGTTTTACTTAGTATTAATCATAAGGTTCAAAATACCTTCAAATACTACCCGTTTTAACTAATAGTAATAGTAAACAGTTCAGTTACCTTGTTTCTGTCCTCCATGGCAGCCATGTTACTCAAAATGTCCTTTTGGGATGGTTTGGCACTTCGTTTCCGGGGTGGGTTGGCATAAGAACATTTTGGGGTCCCTTATGCCAACCTATCCCAACTATGACGAATAATTCGTTACAAGTTTTTTAAGTGCAATAACTACCCACTGTTTATCACAGTGATGAGAAATTGGAAGTGCAAGACCAAGAGGGGTTGAGTTCCACGGGTTGTGATAGAAGCTGCAGTGGAAGCTCACTCAAGAGACCGCTTCAGTCTTGCTGATTGTTCCCAGTTGTATGATATTCCTGATGATCAACCTGATAGAACTTCCGTCTTAGAAATGACAGGTCGTCACGATCCGCCATGGATCCAGCCGTTCGATCTGGTCAACTACCACTAATTTCATCTGATCAAGATGTGACAGACGACATCCAAATATCAACTGTTCAAGAATGAGAAATTGGAAGTGCAAGACCATGAGAGTGAGAAATTGAAAGTGCAAGACCAAGAGGGGTAGAGTTCCACGGGTTGTGATAGAAGCTGCAGTGGAAGCTCACTCAAGCGACCGCGTCAGTCTTGCTGATTGTTGCCAGATGTATGAATTCCTGATGATCAACCTGATAGAACTTCCGTCTTAGAAATGACAGATCTTCACGATCCGCCATGGATCCAGCCGTTCGATCTGATCAACTACCACCAATTGCATCTGATCAAGATGTGATAGACCACATCCAAATATCAACAGACCAAGAATGAGAAATTGGAAGTGCAAGACCATGAGAGTGAGAAATTGAAAGTGCAAGACCAAGAGGGGTAGAGTTCCACGGGTTGTGATAGAAGTGGTTCGATCTGATCAACCACCATTAATTTCATCTGATCAAGATGTGACAGACGACATCCAAATATCAGCTGGTCAAGAATGAGAAATCAGAAGTGCAAGATCATGAGAATGAGAAATTGAAAGTGCAAGACCAAGAAGGGTAAAGTTCCACGGGTTGTGATAGAAGCTGCAGTGGAAGCTCACTCAAGAGACCGCGTCAGTCTTGCTGATTGTTGTCAGATGTATGATATTTCTGATGATCAACCTGATTGAACTTCCGTCTAAGAAATGACAGATCGTCACGACCCATCCATGGATCCAGCCGTTCGATCTGATCAACCCCCACCAATTTCAACTGATCAAGATGTGAAAGACCACATCCAACCAACCATTCTATGGGACCATCCATGAATTCCATTTTTTTAAGAAGTGACCAACATGGAATAGACGTAGGATATTTTTCTGGTTATATACAGTTCAAAGAAATACCCAGGCGTAATTACTTCAACTGACCATGGGGGGTATTTGGTGAGTGCCATGGCCAAAAAAGGCAAATTTTGGTCATGGCCTAGCATTAGGGATGAGATTTGGTACAAAGCTGACTGTATCCTCAAACACATGGATAAACCCATTAAAGTGACACCTACCACCTACAGAGTTCAATTTTAGCATTATATCTACACATTTTGTTTGTTTTTCTAGTTTTCAATGTTTCATTAAAAATAACGAAGTCGTCACATTGATATTTTTGAATTACTTAGTTACATAGGGAGGTTTAGTTTATTTTTTTGGAAGTGTCACAAGCGTTTTCATTTGTTTCATAAAATAAAGTCCTATTATTGATGTATTAGCTTCTCATTTTAGTTAGGTACCTAAATCCATGAACACACTTATTCCAACTTGCCCGTATAACACTGGGAGTTATGCCAACATGCCCGTTTGAGTATGCCAGCCCTCCCCACATGTGGGGTAGGTAAGTAGGCATAGTTGACTTTTTTTCTTAAAATCGATGTGGGGCTTTCTGTAACTCATTTGTAAAAAATCAACTAGAGGGGATTTATAGCCAGATAGTAGCAGTATCACTTTTTTTTGTATGGTAGGTAGATTAAACTCTATTGCCAGGACAAATCAAAGACTGAAATCTATGCCAACCCTCCCCGGCCTCCCCTACATTGTTTGAAATTTGAACGATTTAATTTCTGGTAAATAGCACTAGGAATTATTATCAAAACGCAAAGTTTAATTTATAACAGGTAGTTGACAATAAAGTTAAGAAAAAAATTAAATTAAAAAAGTTAAAAAATAAATCAATGTAGAGATGTTATCCAAAACTTTAGATGCGTGCTTCTTAAAAATACCTTATTCCCCTAACTAATTTTTATTTGTCCATAACTGTGTCAATTTTCAAGATAGAATTATAATTTTTGCATTAAATTATTCAGATATTAACCCTTTCTAAGGAAATAACAATAACTCAATTTCGAAAATTTTCGACAACAGATCCCTTTTTATTTTCCGGGTCACAGTTTGATACCATCAGAATTTCAATGCTCTCGTAAAAATTGTTTAATCAGTGGTTGCGGGTATTTGTTCGAAATACGCCGAATTCGTCTCATCCACCTTTTCTACTTACAATAGATTTCTGCGAGTAACGTGGCGTGAAATTGGGACACAACTGTAAAAGAGCGATACGCAATAAGGAGGTGGCGAAGGAGTGAGGGAGGGTTAGCCTTCGGCCAAAATTACAAAACATGAATATGCTTCAGCCTAGAACATCAAGCATTTGCATTATTGAATTTTCTCGTTTATCGGTATTGCGCTACTTCCGTTCCACTCTCATTTAACGTTATTCGGCAGTTAGGTCCCGGCTAAACCATATTCATGCTAAAAAACTTCACGTATTAAAAGTTTGGTTTGTACTTTGTGTAAAATACCTTTTGTTTTGGAATACACAGAGGCGGGGTTTTTCATAGAAAATACCAATTACCTCAGGCAATAAAACTTTTTATTGTGGCGATCGTATTAGGCATATTATTTGTACCTATTTGAAAGTGCTAGCCTTCAGATATAAATAGAAATTACAAATAAAGAGCTCCTTCTAGTGGTAGAAAAATATCATCCCAAAAGGGAATAGTTAAAATTATTTTGAACGCCCTGATTATAAAATAAAATGAAATAAAAGTCTGACCGTTTCGACGGTATGTATGGGTGATGGCCTCACTCGTGTACCGCAAATCGCGAGATGGTCGTACCACCAGGAAGTCGAATCTGTGGCAAAGGCAGACTGCTGAATTGATTTGGAGAACGGCACATTTGGTAACCGTGGTGCTGAAAATGCCCAGAAACCTGCAATGGAAGAAATGTGTTCCATGAGGATGAGTTTTCAGACATGATGATGGCCGGGGTGTTTCTCAAACCAGGTACTTACGTCGAAATGGATGTATTTGAAGAGAAGTTATCCAGAATAGATGTATATCTCCTGACTTGAGGATGCTGAGGACCCGGGATCAGAGATTAAGTTCACTTGGAGGGATACTGATCACCCAGACAAGCAAATTTTAAGCTGTAAGAGCAACGTAAGTAGCGACGTGGCAGTCGAGAGGAGAATGAACGTGACATTCCTTGAACGACCAGAGCGACGTCACGAGGTATTCAAGTTCAATAGGCGCATCAGCAAGTCGACCGGCAGCGTCAGGTTACGGCTTCCTTGATGTCCAATTAATAGGCGACTACTTTATCGGCGGCACATCACAACACACAACACAATCACAACTCGGTGGCGAATCCTTATTAAGTAAACAAAATAAATATAAACTTGGGCGCTAACACCTTTAAACGAACATAGTGGACGTTATATTTTCCTCCCTTACAGAAATTTCAGTAACAGACGATCTCTTTTGGCAGAGTACGCTCACGAGGTGCTTGAGCAGAGACATCCGATCAGAAACAGCAGGGAGTAGCGGAGGAGGAGCCGCGCCGAGGTTCAACTACTCTGTCCTGTCCCACAGATCAGCACGAAACAGCAACAACAGCAACAACAATAACAACTCCTTCTCTTCCGGCAATTCGTACATGGACCAGGTGAGTTCAAATTACTTATATTTCACTCATTACTTTGACATTCCACACAGAAATTTAATAAGAAACTTGTACTTATATACTTAGTAAACCGTGTGTCCCAAAAGTGATCCCCCCCCCCCTCCCCAACTTTTTTTTCACAATTTTTGAGATATCAAAGTGAAACTTGGAGATAGTTTTTGGAGTGCCTGATACTAAGTTTTAAGCAAATAGAAATCAGAAAATATCCAAAAGTTTATGGACTATCCAAAGGGGTATGGGAGAGGGGGGGTATTGGGTACTTCGAAAAATGTGTTACCATTTTTTGCGAAGTGACACTTCATTTCAAAGATTTATCTGTGCTGTACACGATGGCAAATCCAACATTGCGATATCTTATTCCGTCCTCGGATTGGAGCTGATGAACCATGAAGAAGCGCGATTTTTTCTAAAAGTACCAATCATTAGAAAAAATCACGCTTTTTCATGGTTCGTTAGCTACAATCCAAGAACTGAATAAGATAGATAACGTTATGTCGTGACAAATTGAATAAAATTCAATCAGTGGTAAGAAGATACCGCAGGGGGTTGGTTTCCAACTGCCTCCCTTCTCGCGGTTTTTTCCCGAATGACACCCGCCCCTTGTCAGGCATAGGCAATTCCTACCCCGGTCGTGACGAGTGCACAAGATATAGAATTTCCATGTCAAATGAAACCTTTTCCAAACGTAGTGTGTTTCTGTAAAGTAAACAAATTTTGAAGTATTATAAATAAGATCTTTGGGTCAAAGGGTCAGAACTTGGGAGTAAATTTTCAAGGAATAAGCCACAAAGAAATTGGACGTATTGGAAAAATAGGTCCAAAAATGACCGTGGAGTAGAGATGGAAAATCGATGGCCACTTCTTTGTGTCCCAGAAAGTGAGCTAGGTCACAATTGACCAGAAAATGTCAATGCCTTTATTTCAGCCAAAAGTTACTTACAGGGTTTTGTACCGTGGCTATCGAATATACGAGGGTGAATCAAATATAAACGGGACTTTTTTTTTTAATTTATTTTGATTTTAAACACACAAACAAACATAGTTTATTTTTCTACATCATCTCTTGATTTGGAAACACATTTTTCCCAGCGTACAGGTAATTTTTTGAATTCCATCCACGTAAAAAGAGTCAGGTCGTGTTCGTAGCCAATTGCGCAAATATGCTTCAACCTCATCATCGCTGCTGAATCTTTGCCCCCCCCCCCCCCCCCCCCCAAAGCTTCCTTGAGAAGACCAAACACATGGAAGTCGCAGGGAGACAGATCTGGACTGTATGGAGGGTTTTCCAGTGTCTCCCAACCCAGTTGCTCCTATTTTTCTCTGGTCAGGGCTGCTGTATGGGGGCGAGCATTGTCATGGAGAAGAATCACTTTTCTCATCGGAAGGTCTCGTCTTTTGCGGCGATATGCAAGTCTGCAAAATGTGCTCCCATAACTTATTCCAACCTCAATTGCAACATCCGAAGCTGTTAGATGCCTATCACCATCAACAAGCTGGCGGACACTGTTGATGTTGCCCGCTGTAACGCTGGTGCGGGGTCTGCGGTCATGGCTCTCATTTTCAACACGATCACGACCCTCCACGAACTGTTTATGCCAAGCAAACACTCTAGGTCGCGACAGCGACTCTTCCCCAAACTGTGCAGTCAATCTCCTCAAGATTTCTGCTGGTTTTACTCCTTCTGCAGCTAGAAACTTAATCACAATGGTTGCGCAACAGCGGGGTGTACCTCCTGATCAGACATCTTCACGATGGATACTGAGAGGGCCGAGGAGGCTGGCTCAGGTGCTTCACCCACTCCAGACAAACCAACCCAACACCCCACAACAGGGGAACGTTATTCCATCACTATTGCGCTCACTGGCCCAAAAGTCCCGTTTATATTTGATTCACCCTCGTATAATAAGTAATGCTTTCTTCTCTCCTAAAGCCAAAATTGGCTCTGAAAAACACCAACTGCGCCCGTATGAATTGAATCCACGTATCACATGATATTATTAAACATACTATATATATATATTACTAGTTTCCGATGTTTCCATTTCACCTCCAGCGAAGTTGTTTTTGTTTGTCACGGCGCAAAGAGCCTACCCCTCCTTCAAGACTGGCGTGTCTTGCGGGTCAATCGTAGGGGGCTGTCAACTGTACTTGCGTCTCCGTGGAGCTGAAATATAGGGATCCCCCACTCTTATTTACTACCATAGCCATTCTCGATGGTATCGATTCAGCCTCCCAACACATCGATTTGCTCATTTTGAAATCAAAATAGTTAATCCACTTATCAATTCGATTCAGCATCCCGAAAAACAAAGAAAACTACAATTATCGCGTATTTTTCAGATTTGTTGTCCCATAGGCGCTCAATTCCGAATTTGAGCGCCTTAGGTCGATTAGGAAAGAAATTAACCTCAGGGAATTAAGGGCCCGTTGTAGCCAGCTCCCGAAAATGAAAAAACTACCCCAGCGCTGCCGCTGTTACGGTTGTGCGGAAATGTGAGAAACCTCTCAACCCGAAATGTATGCTCACCACATTCTATCTTGGTGCAGGCGACTTAGCTACTTATACCTGAGCTAGGTACCGTAATTAGGGTCACAATAGCACAATGATCCTGCAGGTCAAACGTCAGGACGAGTGAACTCCAGGAGTAGGTTTTAGCTGAGAGTCACTCACAACTTACAGCCAAACGTTGTGAAGCTGTATTGAGAATTGATTGAAATACGATTTGGTATGGAAGAAAAACATCAATTTGTACAAACTTCAGGGTAAGTACCTACCTGCGTTCCTCTTTACTATTACTACCGGGACGTAATGACTCACAAGTTTACTAAAATACTGTGGTGGTCCCTGTTGGAAAAGTGATGAACTATTTCGCACCAATTGACCCCCTCAAACCCCCCCTAATGTCAGAAATTTCAGTTTTTTGTGAGTTATTATGCACGCCGTTCAACCTTTCATGACCAAATTTCGGGAATAACTCTAGAATTAATCTTTGAGTGTTGAGATGAAGAGTTTTTCTTCCCCCCCCCCCCCCCCCCCCCCCCCCCCCCCCGTTGTATTCACATTTTTGGGAAATTTGAGATTTTGGCTTCATCTCAACTTGTAAAAAATTAACTCATGAAAAACACAATCCCTTCGCTATTTTTCAATCAGATTGAAAACAAAGGATATAATGCTTTAATTAAGCAACGGGCTCTTAAGTGCCACTCCGTACCTTGTAAATGTGTTCTAGAAGTTCTAGAAACGCTCCCTTCGAAAATTCAGCACCGTCGATCGATTAGGGAAGAAGTAGCCTGAGGGGTCCCTATGCTGATCAGTCAGCCTTCGTACTAAATAATAGAATTCAACATTTCAGTACCATAGGTCGATTAGGAAGGACAGGGCACGGGACACTAATTACGGAATTTCGATTTAATATTTTTAGAGCCAAAGCCATTTTCTACGAAAATTCGCCAAAAACCAAACAAACAAATCCTTCCCTAATGTCTTAATAAGACCGCGTTCTTCTTTCTTTTTGGTTCAAATAATAAAACTTTGTAATCGGCCAGAAAATTTTTTTTTAACCCCCTCAAAATTTGTTGGTTTACGTTTCAGGATGCGTAGAACATACGTATTGAGTTTTTCTCCAAAACTACTGCACCAAAGTTTATGAAATTTGGCTCAAAAATCATCGGCCGGGGATGTGCCAGTAACATCGACATCAGTTTTGAATAACCCTAAAGGGTAGTAATTGAGGGCTAATATATTCAAAAATCGAGATCTCGAAAACTTTTAAGATAACAGTGATGATTTTTTGCTTGTCAATGATGAATATAATCCCAAAGAATCGATTAAAACTATCCGCAACGCTGTAGGTTAAACCGTTCGTTTTCTATAAGGGCTAGAACTTCGAAAAAACTTTCGGATTTCCATGCGCGAGAACATGAAGAAATGATGCGATGCAAATATTTTTATACAGGCTGTAGCTCAGTGGTTATTAACATTAGACTATGGACCCGGGGGCGGCGATGACGGCGAGGGTTCGTTTCCCGGAGGCAGTACATTTTTTAATTTTATTCTTTCTTCCTAGTCACTTGCAATTTTTAGCATGGAAAATGCTTTAGCCATCACCTAACTGGGCAAAAACGTGACGAAACCGTGGAACGAAAGTAGCGCGGGATTTTGTAATAATTTTCACTTACAACCGACCCGTTTCTAGGGAAATGTACCGCCGTTAGTTTTCATCCCACGAAAATCGTTCACCACTCGTTGAAAAGCCCTCAATTTATGAGTAAATTATATACTGCCAAAACCGCTGTAAATATGGACGAAGCTGAGATGTACCCCTGATTTATTTTATTTTATTTTTTAAATATATAAAGGTTTATTATTTTGTGTTAGATAACCTTCTGCGCAGACATTGGTCTATAATTATGAAATCCCGTATATAACCGTATTTAATATATATTATGATCAATGGTTTCAGGTTGACCTCCACCGCCGGCCGCTCGTCGTTTCTTTCAAGAGGAAAAGTGCCACCGTCTCTCTGGACTACATTTGTCCGAACCAGAAAGACTTCTTACATGTAAGATCCCAACCTTTATAATTTGTTGGATTGGAGATAATATTAAGGCTAAAGAGGACGACAGTTGTGTGAGAGAGAGGGAAGATACAAATAGATAATCTTGATTATCTCCTCACCAGTCAATCAATTTTCAAATCTAAATATATATTTGAGTTTGCCTCATCTTAGGCTATCGAGCGAACATAAAGTTTCCAAAAAATAGCTAACAAAACTTTTTTTTTTTTCAATTTTTTTTCCCCTCGTAAATATTATTTACTCGGTAAATGTTATTAATGGTTATAAATGTTATAAAATGGTAAATATTATTTACCGCTCATTTACTCGGCCCTTTCCTCCCTAATTAATCGAGACACAATATAAATGATATTCATAATATTTACCTGTTATTGTGCAATACATTTCCTGAAAGCAGAATTTCGATGCATTTTGAAATTTAGTCCTTGTAAAACAGATAATCATTCAAATTCAAGGATCTTTAGTGTGAATTTCATCATCTTATTTTGAAAATACAAACATACAAAAAAAAAAATCAAAGTGACGGTTTTCAAGGCTGGATTCGGGTGATTTGTGACAGATTTTTAAATTTAGTCCATTATCCTACTTTGAAATTATCATAAATTACTCAAATTCTCGGTATTCTACGTTTAATTTTGTGATCTAGTCCCTTCACTTATGTGATAAACACCAAAAACAACTAGAATTCAATTTTGCTCCCTCACTCATTTTGACATTTTAATGTCTTTCATATGGCACATAACAAAAAAATCGTCACGAAAAAAATTGTCCCAAGTGGCCACAACGATGATTATGACCATCAGAAATGACGTTGACCATTCATAGGTAAACACATGAAAATGTCCCAATGCGTTGCAGATTCGTATGCAAGCGTTAGTTTTTGTATTCGTGCTGCAAGTAGACAAAAATTAGGTTTTGTGAAATTGAATGATGAATATAAATTTGAATAGTACCTAATTTGAACAGTACCTATCGAGATATTAATATTGATTGAATAAGTGAATATTATTATTTCATATTCAAAAATAATTGAATAATAAAATATGTACTTCTATAAGTATTGAAATATGTATATTCTTTGAATATAATTCCTATATTCATAGTTTCGAATATAAATTTTGAATATTCGTAGCCAAAATATGAATACAAAGTTATTCATATAAGTACCTACAAAGAAATTCAACAATAAATAATGAAAAATAAAGGATAAATACATATTTGTATTTTCGGATATGTGCTCATCTCTGATTGTAGGTAGGTAGGTACGACGTTGGTAGATACCTACCTAATGAATATTACGGTTCAGTGCGTCAAACTCATCCAGTTGTTTTCTCACGAATACAAAGGTTCCAACTATACAAACTTATTATTATCATGGACTATAACAAATGAAAATAAAACCCCACCTAACACTTTGATAAAGTATACTTTGATAAAAGTGGAAGAAGCAGTAAGTACAAATATGTTCGAGAGACGGCTCGGTAAGCGGGTTCGTACGCGCGCGCGGATGAGGTCAGTTGCTGGGCGTCGCCAAGGCACGCGATCCTCAAATATACACTCTGGTCTTCCTGGAACCACGTTTTTCGCTCCCAATTCTCACATGCGGCCACTAATTTTCACATCAAAATTTCATGCCTATGCCAGCATACACTTGAATTGTTTCCAAACACGGGATATCAGCGATTTGTGTAATTAAAAAAAAATTAAATTAGCAATTAAAATTATAAGTCAAAATTTCAACAACAAATTTTTTTTTAAACAATGTTCTATGATCACTCGATAGGTTTACTCGTCCTGATAATTATTCTTAAGCCAGATTTTAAAAAATGTGTACTCAAGTGGAGATTTGCCCAATAAAGTTTCATCCGACGCTAGCGCCATCCGTTATCTGAGAATCGCAACGAACACCCGTCCCCTTTAGCCTTAACTTGTACCAGCGTTATCCTTCAACCACCTTAAAACACTTTGTGCAATAATTTTCAGCCTTTTAACTAAATTCATTTCATTATGCAGGTACCTACGAGGAAATACCACTCTCCGCTAGTTGTGAAGCAGAAATTTCCGCCCAAACCTCCTCCAAATTCACCTCCAGCCGAGAAGAAACTGATGAACGGAAGCCCTAAAATCCCCCGAATCGAAGACATAGAAATATTTCAAGAGTCCCGCCTGAAAATTGAAAGGAAGAGAGGGAGAAGGAAAGACGAAGAGGCTCAAAGCTACTCCATCGAGGAGAAAAAGACAGTTTTGGAGAGCGACCTGAACGACAGTCTGGCCATCGTGAAGAAATCGTACACAGCACCTTGCTTGATGATCAAGTGAAAATCGTACGATTCCATCCTCCACACAGTGATTTACTTTGTTTATGTAAAACCAGGTTTTTCAACCTTTAATATTACCAGTAAAAAAAGTGACTATACGTCAACCTAGTGCAGTTCGGTGTGGTTAAGGTGTGCATTTAATGTTCGTTTGAGGACTGGTCAACTCGTACTGACACTAGTATAGTACAAAGAAATTTTCGTCCAATATCAAACTCTCCATAATGAAACCTAGGCAATTTTCATGACTATTATTGTGCCCCTAATTATAAAATTACAGCTACCTGTTTATTTTAAGACAAACCTATTGCATATTTCAGCGAATGGTTTTTATAGCCAAACGAAATGTACCCCTACATATACATTAGGGTGCCCGCTATTTTGAGAAAGGTGGAATTTTGATGACCTCCACCCGAAATTTGGTTTAAAATGTCAAAAAATTACCCCTGAATTTTTTTAGATTTTTTGCATAACAATAACCTACGCCGGTAGCTCGATTTTGGCTTTTGAAATACGCTTTTTTTTTTGGTCCCTACAAACTCATCAAACGGAAACTCATCAAAAACGTGAGGGCGAGACTTTTTGAGGAGTTTTCCCTTAGGGTGGGACACTGGTCAAAACTGAATGGAAGGAAAAGCCGTCAAAAAGAATTTCAAATGGAAATCGGATATAAATTTGGAAGATGAAAAGTAGTTGACGATTATTTTTGATGACTTTCCTGTCCCCTGTGGAAACTGGTCAAACGCTACTAAGTGGAAACTCATTGAAAGGAAAGTCATCAAACCAAACCTTTGGAAGACTTCACCGTGTGCCAGATCGAACCGTTATAAGGTTTTTGGCCAGGTAGTTATTCATGGTGGCGATGAGTTGTAACAATGGCAGATAGTTGACCCAAAGTAGAGCAATATCCGTCTACTACTACCACCATTTTTGACGAGTTTCCCGTCAGCTCCTTTTCGATGAGTTCCGGTTAAGGTAGTTTTTGAGGAGTGTCTCGACAGTGCTGGATTCTAGTCGAAAAAAATGTATACTGATTCATAACCGAATTAAACGGATAAATTTATTGGATTCCATTTTTTGAAGAGTCGCTCGTTCATGAAGATTTGACAAGTTTCCACCCCACGTGGAAAACTGATCAAAAATGGAGTTCTACGATTTTTTTATGAGTTTCCTAGTTCCCTTTTTTTACCAATATCAGACTTGAATATAACTTTTACAAACGTCTTTGTAAAATTGTGAAACTTTGTATACTTACGTTTTTGGGGTCGCTGAACTCGAATATGCAGTCAAAACAAGTCGACAGCAACAACTTTTGACAGTTTGGAATCTCAAAATCATGTCAAAAAATGACAATTTTTCAAAATTCATTGTAAAATTATGAAAATTTGTATTCTCATGTTTTTTGAGTCGCTGAACTCGAATTTGCTGTCAAAAAATCAAAATTCTAACAGAAATACGTGAAAATACAAATTTTCATAATTTTACAATGAATTTTTAAAAATAAATTGTCATTATTTACGACTTGTTTTGACTGCATATTCGAGTTCAGCGACCCCAAAAACGTAACCATACGAAGTTTCACAATTTTACAAAGAAGTTTGTGAAAGTTAAATTCAAAAGTCTGATACAGTGGAACCTGGATAATTCGAACTTCTTTAATTCGAATATTTCTCTTAGTCCCTAACATTTTGTATTTAAACAATGCTAAAAACATCGTGGATAATACGAATTTTGTTTTGGATAATTCGAATTTTCGGCGTGCTAATTAAGGTATAAATTTTAAGCTGAGACTCAAAATAATTGTAAATTTATCGGGAAATACGTTTTAGTAACGATATTCGGCAAAAGGTTTGCGTTTGACCAAATGCATGCGAGTCAGTGCCATCGTACAGTCTGATAACTCCCCTTCCCCTCCCGCCCACCGACAGTCCCAAAACAGGACCAGGCCAAGGCTGAGCAATTCGCCAAAGAATTGGGAAAGCAAAATTTCAAAGCTAGCACTGGGTGTATGACTTGAGTGTGCACTGTGAATGTAAGTGATTCATACTTCAACTCTTTGAATGCGTTGGAATCTTTTATAATGGCCGAGAGACTTAATTCAAGGAAACAGGCCAAAATACCATCCTTTCTTGGAAAACAATAGATTGTTTTTTATGGTTGCAGTTAAATACAGTACCATTCCAGGTGTCTTTATATTTATTGTACAATATTCTGGTGGTCAATACAGTATTCAATGTTACTGTATGTACTTTACTTCGTACTGTATATTGCTAAACTATAATTTATTAAAAACTTCTTTAATTTGAATTTTTGGTTAATTCGAAGTTTTTGACTGGTCCCTTGAGGTTCGAATTATCTAAGTTTCACTGTATTGGTAAAAAAAGCGTATTTCAAAAACCAAAATCGAGCTACCGCGTAGGTTTTTATGAGAAAAAAGTTCCAGTCATGTAGCATGATCGTATGAGCGAATTTTCATAAACGGTCGTATTACATTTATATTAAATTCTGTTGAAATTTGAGCACTTTGGGGACAAATAAAAATTTCATTATACATTTTATAGCAAATCAACTTTTTGTCAGTAATATTAGAATGAACAAACGATTTTGTAGATTTTTACGATTTTTTCAAGCGTTCCTATCGATTTTTAGCTTATTTTAATGAAATTCAAGTACATTTTTCAGTAAAATTTTGTGCTTAAATTTTTAGATGTCCTAGTTCATGTTCGATTAATTTTTTTCGAGTAGCATTCTGCTAAAAAATAGAATTGTTAATTTTTAGCAGTTTTTTTGCCTTTTTTAGTGATTTTTCAAGTACATTTTTTGAAATTTGACCTATTTAATGTGCTCAAAAAGTGTTGTCCAACGAACTCATCCTTTCTATTGAAATGCTTGATTTTTTGGCGAAAGAACGAAGTTTTTATCTCAATTCTATCAAGAGTTATCGTCTGGAATGACACATACAAATATATATACAAATATATATACATATAAAAAAGCGTTAAAATCCAGGAATCATTTCAGAATGCCTCAAAACAGATTTCAATGAAGAAAATTTTTGAAAATTTTTATTTTGAAATTTTTGGAGCCATTGCAATAGCTTTATTTTCCAAGAAAATTCGCTAAAAAAAAAAAATTCAGGGGTCTTTTTTTACATCTTAATATGCATCCGTATCGAATCTCAGCAACGTATTTTCGAAGGAAACATTATTGTACGTTCCCTGTCAGATGAAAGTAATAAACATTAATAAATTTACAAAACCAAAAACTGAACATCAGGCACCTTTGGTACCTACTCCTATTAAATGAAATTAGTAATAAGATGGATTTCCCAAGACTCGAACGAGATTGGATCGCTGAAACTGAGCTAAGTACCTAGGAATTATCATTGCTGCAATGTGTTGCTACAACTTAGAAATAAGCCTCTCTGTGTAATAAATTGCTAGTCAGAGATTTTGTGATATGGTATGCTTGTATATTTTCTGTATGATTATATTTTGTAAAAAATGAACGATGAATAATTATTAGGAACATAATGTGATGATAACGTTGAATGATGTGTCTCGATACGTTGTGAACTAGGAACGCAAGCATATTGTTCACGATATATTTATTACGCTCAAGAATTCAAGATGATGTTTGTTAAACCGGATTGATAAAATGGATGTGGAAAATTGTTTGTTTATCTAATAAAGCGATGTGTTTTTTCATGTGTTTGGAGTGACAACGTCAGTTTTGATCCCCATCATTTCATTATAAAATATGATATAATATACAGGGTGATTCCCTCGCAGATGCAAAAAAACATTTGGGTGAAACTACATCAAAAATGGAGTAAAATGCCGCCAACCGCATATTTTTATCTCAATCCGTACTCGAGATATGATTTTTTAAAGGTTTTTTCAGGAATACCGTGTTTTTTTCATTTTAAACTCGGATTTCTCCACTTTGCCTCATTTAATTTTAACTTTCAACCTCATTTTCGGTATCAGCATTAAATTTCCTATAAGAATAGTGTACTTGGGTTCTTAAAAAGTACCATCCGAAGACCCTCACATCAGCTCAAACATTGACGATTTTGAAAAAATATTTCTGAAAATCTTTAAAACTTTACTACTCTTTTAAAAAGAATCCTGGAAATTGGCAAATCTCATGAAAACTGCTTCATCTAATATACTTTCCAACGGTATTATCAATTTTACTTTTATTTTGTTATTCAGGGGAGAAAATAATGTTTTAATGTTAAAAAATGTGGGTTTTTCAATGAAATCGGTGATTTTCTTGAAAGATGACCCTCCATGAACCTACGAGTATGGGGTCGGTTTCTATGTAATTTTTCCTCGCTGGATCCAATGGAAACTCTTGCAGATCTCTCAACTACGTTATAATCGAGTTTTACACTTTAATTAACTAGTTTTACCCCATAACACACATACATTTAATCGTAACAAACAAACTAAACATTTGCGATTTTAATTGTAAAACTCGGTTATAACGGATTTGGAGAGATCTACAAATGTTAGCATTCGATACAGAGTGAAAAAATACATAGAAACCGACCCCATACTCGTAGGATCATGGAGGGTCATCTTTCAAGAAAACCAACAATTTCATTGAAAAACCCACATTTTTTAACATTAAAACCTAATTTTCTCCACTAAATAACAAAATAAAAGTAAACTTGATTATACCGTTGGAAAAAGTATTAGACGAAGCAGTTTTCATGAGATTTGCCAGTTTCCAGGGTTCGTTTTGGAAGAATAGTAAAGTTTTAAAGATTTTCCGAAATATTCTTTTTTCAAAATCGTCAATGTTTGAGCTGATGTGAGGGCCTTGGGATGGTACTTTTTAAGAACCCAAGTACACTATCCATATAGTAAATTTAATGCTGATTCCGAAAATGTGGTCAAAAGTTAAAATTGAATGAAGTAAAGTGGAGAAATTTGAGTTTAAAAGGAAAAAAACACGGTTTTCCTGAACCAACCTTTAAGAAATCATATCTCGAGAACGGATTGAGATAAAAATATGCAGTTGGCGGCATTTTACTCCATTTTTGATGTAGTTTCACCCAAAACTTTTTTTGCATCTGCGAGGGAATCACCCTGTATATATATATATATATATATATATATATATATTATATATATATATATATATATATATATATATTTCTCTTTTCTTTCAATTTTGACCAGGGACCCTTTCAAAATGCATATCCTACGAGTAAAACACTCGTACATTTATATAACTATGCATATACTTTTCCACTTTAGTTGCTAGCCGTGGCCTTGACTATTCTCTACCACCTTAAACTTGATTCAACAGCTCACCATTCACGATTGTACCTTACAGAATTGGTAGTAGGATCATTTTTTTCGAGTCGTTTGCAACGTATTTAAGAGAATTACAAATAAAAAGTCCAGTCATGCAGCATGACCCCATGAGCGAATTTTTGAAGAAATCTTCCGACATTTCAGTCGCTATTGATCGTCTAGAGAAATTTTAGTTTATGATTTTGATAGAAAAACATGGAATCAAATTATTAAAAATAATTAGGAGGTACTCATACTTTATTATTATTAAACTAATCTTATAGATTTAAAGACAAATGTAGGTAAATATTCATAGATTTCGATGTCCAATGTGGTCAGTATTGAAGTTACATCAAGTCCTAAAACAGTTGAGCGTAAAACATTAAAGAGAGCGACCGAGAGAATCGGAGGACGGAATATTTCACAGAGTAAACTCATCAGTTGTGATTACTTTTTTTTTTTTTTTTTTTTTTTTTTTTTTTTTTTTTTTTTTTTTTTTTTTTTTAGCACCTATTACCTATGTTTTTAACAGCATGGTTCTAGGATTGGTTATACAGGGATACTTCCATAAGAGTAGTTCAATCTGAATTTGGAGAATGTTTCATGCAAATATTACCGATTTTTACAACTAGCGAACGGCATTATTTCAATTTTTGACTTATTTTTCAACTTTGAAATTTTTGAAAACTTGATACATATTCTTATAGGAAATTTTACGCTGATTCCGAATATTCGACATGTTAGTATGCTGAAAAAATTATTTCGCACAACAAATCGCAAAAAACAGGCTATTTTGAAATTGTTTGAAGTTTCTAGCACAATTCTACGGGGAGTTATCGTCTGGAATGACACATACATTCATAAAAAAATGCGTTAAACTTCAGAATATGATTCAGAATAGCCTGAAACGGATTTCTGCATAATTTTTTTTCAAAAATTCACGTTCTACAAATTTTGAGGCCAGAGCAATAGCTTAATTTTCTTCGAAAAATTGCTAATAAAGTATCTAATTTCATGTTAGTCCAGGAGCCAAGGCCAAAAAGTAATTTCAGGGATTAGAATTTGAAAATTTAGTTCGTTCTGAGTGAGAGAATCTTTGCCATCTTGAAATTGGTGGAGTACAAAATGGCGGCCTCATGAGATTAGCTCAATTTGCCCATTTTCAAGTTTTTCTCTAATAGTTCCTAAACCTTACATTCTTCAGAAAATTTCATACGTAGCAAATATGTAGAGTAGAAAAAAACCAAAGCGATTCAACCAAAAAACTATGAATTAACTCCCAAAATAAGGAAATTAACGGCAATCAAAAATTGGGCTAATTTTTGGAGGGTCCTCTCCTTTCCCCGCCCAGACTTTTGCCTTTCAAAATTACGTAGCGGCCTTAAGCTCCAGGGTAGAAACGGTGGAGATCAATAAAAAACCAATTTAAGGAGAGAAAGGACTTTTTGTAAAAGTCTTGGGTCGTCTGAGAACCTCAGTGACGTGAAATATGAAAGTGCTCGAAAATGAGGTTAGATCAGCAAATACTACTCATTGTACATTGCAGATTTGTGTTCAATAGATGAACAGTGAGTTTTTCATTGATGTATTTTATATGTTTTTTGTATTAAAAAACAGGATATCCAACTCATGAGTGTTACCAGATTTCAAAAATTGATTTCTGTAAAATGGATGATTTGGCAAAATTGTTGTCGGGGCTCAAGTAAGTACAAAAGAATCACGTTCAAACGTAATATTCAGATTTCACGGAATTCATGTTGAAGGCAGTATAATTGAGCTTAAATCTCAAGGAGTGTTAAATATTAGGAGTTACCCATCCTGGGTAACACTCATGAGAATTTCCGATAAAAATGGCGTCACACAGGATGATGAAGTGACAAAACTCGGGGATGTCTATTGTTTGAAACCTGTCACCAAGCACTATGGTTGTTGATACAGGATTATTTTGTTTAAGCACCAACAACACTCGTAATTTGTGTAACACTCATGATTGAAAATAAAAATACTCAACATGTTTTTATGTTTCTTTCGTTGTAAAACTGCTGCAACTCCAAGCACTCCACTACAGTCTCACATCTTCAACTGGACAATATAACCTTCACATCTGACTGTTTCCCGCCATTTTCCATCAGCTTTCTTGATCGCAAAAATGATAACACTCCTGAGGTCCCATTGAGAAGAGATATGGGGGACTGACTGAAAAACTAGTTTTTCTCGGGTTGGGAAAAATCTTAAAAATGTAAATCCTTACTCTACTTATACTACTCTTTTTTCCCCAAAATCACTAGTTTTGGTCAAGAATTGTGAGAATTCGTCGTCGCGGACATTAAAGCGGCAAATGAAATGAGAATAACCCTCTTGTAAAAATTTGAACTGTCTTAATAACGAAACGTTGCTTGGGGTTCCTTGGGATTCCAACAAAATGTTCAGCAAATGCGAAAAATTAATGGAAAAAAAAAAAAATAAAAAATAAAAATAAATAAATAAATAAATAAATGACACTGAATCATTTTAGGTCGAATGAAAATACAGACACGTTAATATTAAACTATATAACAATTTATTATTATTGAATTACGAAGGGCGAGCGATGAGAAATATGTACATATTGAAATTATTTCAAGAGAAAATACATGAATTGCAAATACGATTTTACAACTGCTAATGACGATGTTTGTGTTTGTGTCGGGACGAGTGTTTCTTGTGAGATGTGTGGGTTGGAGTGTCCTCCCCTGAGGAGCCTCTTGCTCGCCGTCGGGGAGTCAGTTCTGGAGATGAACCTGTGGAACAAATTAAACCAACGAAAATTAATCTCTCATCAAGTAATGATATGAAGGACCAATAGTTAGTTTTCATTATCGCATTACAAGTTTTATTTAGAATTGGAGTGGTGATCAACATCTCTGTGCACGGTGGTCCTCGATCGGATTTGACCTCAAAGTGCTTGCCCTTGAAATTATCTATCGAAATATGATTTGGGAATATGTTAGGATTGTAATTCAGCAAAAACTGAAATCAAACATTGAGCCGTTTTTTTAAATTCAGTTTTTGAATTTAATAATTAATTAATCATAAAAATAATAATTAATTAATCATAAAAAATAATAATTAATTAATCATAAAAATAATAAATTAATTAATCATAAAAAATAATAATTAATTAATCATAAAAATAATAATTAATTAATCATAAAAATACGCTATAATCGCCAAAATTCAGAAAAAAATATTATTTATGTGTCACTATACAATACAATCTTCATCTAGTTTCATAGTTCTGACCTATTTTGTGGTCAAATATAATTAGAAAAACAAAAATTATTAGGTACATTTTATTGAACAAAAAATTATTATATTTGCATGAAGCTCTTAATAAATGCCTGTGAGTATGCTTGTAGTATGTGCGTGTGTATCTATATGTACGCTTTATGATTCATTATATAAATTTTAACATAAAATATATATCTACATTGAATAGAAAATAAAAATAATGGCATTTTAATATTTTACATATGCAGAGAATTGTATTCGCATACAGCTCGTAATAAATGTCGTCCATACTCAGGATTGATTCGTAATACTTTATATTTGGCCCACGTCACAGAAAAATCATGATGCACGGCCGGCCTCCATAGCCTGTTTACTGTAAAAGCCGAGGCCATTTCCGTGTTTTTTTACAAAATTCTTCCACATGAAAGAAAACCGTGTGAACTTTTGGAGTGACTGGAATATACAAAGATAAATATGATGGTTTGAATTCATTGATGTATTCTATGAATTTTGGATCTAGCCTGACTGAGAAAGATGGTTTGACAACTTCATTGAACTTCTGAAAGCATTCACGTATTTTAAACAACCTATGCTACGGTTTGAACGCAACAAATCAAGTTTCTGTTGCAAAGTGCGGCAACTATTTCATTTGAACGAAAGGCTCCCCAAAGAAGAGCTTCGACTTCAAATTCTTTGGACATGTGAGAGAACAAGGTGTTTACGTCTCCTAATAATAAATGTAACTCCGGTGGAGGAATTAGATCCAAAATGGATGAAGTTCATTAAGTGCTGTATATAATTATAAGAATATATGACATTCATGTAATGAATCAATTATTATACCAACACCCGCGCATTCATATATACACTTACACAGGCGCGTACACATATGTAAACATACACGTACAAATTTGACAGAATTTATTAAGAGCTTCATGCAAATATAACCATTATTTTGTTCAATAAAATGTTGTTATTTTTGTTTTTCTAGTTATATTTGATCATAAAATAGGTCAGTACTATGGAACTAGATTAAGATTCTATTGTATAATGACATAAATAATATTTTTTTCTGAATTTTTTCGATTATAGCGTATTTTCATGATTACAGTGTCAATTAAAAAGTTAAAAACTGAATTAAAAAACGGCTCATTGTTTGATTTCAGTTTTTGCTGAATTATAATCCTATCATATTCTCAAATCATATTTCTAAAGAAAATTTGAAGGGTCAAATCCGAGGACACTTTGAGGTCAAATCCGAGGTCACTTTGAGGTCAAATCCGATCGAGGACCACCGTGTGTGGTAAGAGTAGGAATGAGGATGAGGCGTTCGAATTAAATCATTAGGTACCACCAGTCTTCAATCCGTAAGCTTATGCCATCAGTGAGAAACTGGGTAACAGTAAGGATTTCATAGATACAGGGTGTTAACCTTTGGTACCTGCCACAGGCCAGAGATCGATTGTACAACTAAATTACAACAAAAAGTGCCTCCTAGACTTTTTTCTTTAGAGGCTTCGTTTCCGAGGAATTTCACTTTCAAGATTTTTTCTCGTGAATTGGACTTTTACTCAGTGAAATGGCCACAACTCGCTCAATTACCCTTAATTAAGAGTGTTAAATTGCCCATCTCCCTAATGTACCATAATAGTTTTTTAATATGGTTCAATTGGTGAAAAGTCAATCTGAAAAGTGAATTTTGTGAGATCTTAGAATGACTACTTTTTTCAGACGCATAGGTCTAATTACATTCTACAAGTTAAGTTTAGCTTGTACTTCTAAAACATGCGCCATTAGGATTGTTTGCAGTGACCATCAAATCGGTTGGAAACGCGTTTGGGCGATCGCAGTGTCCATTTGGGGAAATATCTGACTGTATAGCATCCATAGTAATCCGTTAGCAGTGAACACCAAACCAGTTAGAACCAAGTTGTGGATCGGTTTGACCGAACAGAAGAGTTGTGCGACATGGAAAATCTTATTGGTGACAACGATGTAGAATGGGAATCTTCGTCTGAATAGCAACAAAATACAAAATCATACAGTAAAATGTTATTACTTAATCTCAACTGAAGAGTTGTTTGTAAAGCTATTAACATTACAAATTAAGAACGACGGTCGACCTCGGGATCGAGTTGAATTCTTCCCGCGAGATAAACACCCCATTCTCCCACAAAATCATCAGCTTAGGCAAGAAATGATTGAACATGGATCCATATTCCATGGATTTCTTATACCTATTGGAAGGTTTGTTCCCAATGAATATTTTCATTTTTCAACCTGTTTGTTGTCTTGCAGGCTATCTCTTCACGGTTCAGGTTCAGGATTAATACATAAAATTTTTGCCTATTCAAAGGATGGTGCCATCCCACCAAACAGGTTACAGTAGTTGGAGCCTACATGACGGTTAACTTCAGTCAAACCCATTCGCAGTGCAGATTTGGTTACAAACGGTTTGTAATAAGGTGGTGGTCACACATGCGCACTAAACCAACCACAAACCTGGTTGCCAATGGTTGTTAGCCTTCCCAACTGGCACTGCTAACAAAGCCATGATCTTCACCTTTCCAACGTTATAGTAAATTTCACTTTTTCTTTGCTGAATTGGGATGAAAACTATGATTTAATGTTGAAAAACATTGTTTCGAGCGTTTTCTTGAAAAATGATCTATGACAATGCGAGTTTGGGGTCGGTTTCTACGTATTGTTTTACGTCCAATCAAAAGGTAACACTTGCTATCCCCCCAACCCCGCTATAACCAAAATTTTACACTTTAACTCACAAATTTTAGTGCATTTGGAATGATAAATTTTATGTGTTTTTAGGGGTGAAACTAGTTAGCTAAAGTGTAAAACTCGGTTATAACGGGATTGGGGAGATATGCAAGTGTTACCATTTGATTCAACGTAAAACAATACGTAGAAACCGACCCAACGCAGACCTGTGCATAGCAGTTTGCCCGAATTATCTAAGCCTGTGGACCGGACCTAACACAAACTTCTCATATCTGATAATTACCCTTTTATGGGAAAATATAACACACATAACCATTGCTGAACAAATAAAACTACATAATTATTGTTATGTGCATACCTCTTCTACTCCTTTTGGGACTAGATCGTCTTCTAGGTGAAACTTTCCGGGAGGGAGGAGACGCTCTTCGTGTTGTTGGAGATCGTGACCTCTTTCTCCGCCGAGTGGTATCAGAACCAAATGGACTCCTACTCCTGGATCTGGAATTTAGAAGAATTTAGTTTTAGAAGATTTTAAGAAGATTTATAAGCGTTTATTCAATTCACACTCAATCTTCATCCTAGTTAAGTTGGAGAACGTAACCTAACTATTGAATGGTTTCCTATAAACTAATTTCCGTCTGATCAATAGGTAATGACGGATACGCATGTGCAAACGTGAATTTCTTATCATTTTCAGGGTAATTTTTAATTTCCCTGACTTTCCCCTGACCGAACTTCGGATTTCCTGACAAAAATATCAAATTCAAATTTTGATGTTTGTTTTCTTGTCATTTTAATGTACCTTTAATACTTCTAAAACCAAAATCGTTTGATTTAAAGAAGAAAAAACAGGCTACCTATATGTAGTCTAATTATATTTAATAATTTCATTGCCCTCAAAGTGCTCAAATATCATAAAAATTTAACCTAACTGTAATACGATAACTTAACGAAAATTCACCGATACGATCATGCTGTATGAGTTTTTATTTAATATTTTAAGGTCTCTCCATTTGTGATCTGAACTATTTATTGAAGTACATTTTTCCTTACATGGATTTCTTAGCTCTGGGGATATTTCAAAATTTTCGTCCGACATAAAAAAATGTCGCACTTTTTTTCACCTACTAGGTACCAATTGTTGCCAGAGAGAACCACTTCCTGAATTCCCATCCCACAAAACTCGTTCGTTGGAAAGTTGCTCTGTGAATTTATAAAACACGACTCCACATTCCAATGGGCCAATTTCCCCCTCCTTAACCCTCTTGAGAAGTACTAGCTTATGTATACAAACTAATTTTGGGACTCTTACTCGATCAATCCACAACTCTACTGGGTTTTTTCTCCCTAGTTCAATACTCAGTTGATTTTTCTCACAAATAGTTCACTCTACGTGATGTAGTTACTGTTACGCTCCAGGAAAATAACTCTCACAGTCAAAGAGGTTTGGTCACCCTGGCCTCTTAGCTCTGGTCGTTAGAGCGTTGCAACTGCGGGAAATTATTAATAATTTCTCGTAGTTGTGACGACGCGAGTTCGAACTCCTGTCGAGGTATCAAATATTTTTGGGCCGTTACAGTGGCGCAGCCGAAATAGGACCCGAAATCATACGAAACAATATTAATTAAATCCCTCTCGAGCCAAAAGACTGTAAACATCACATTTCCTGTTGTTATGCCTTTCATTTCCTCACTCACTTGAGTCAAAACACACCGTGACAATGACCTCGCTCGACTGCTGACTTGTTCCAGCGAGCATCTGCTGAGCCAGCGGCCTGCAGTTACACTTTGTCATTCGTCCGACCCCAAACCAGCTGAGACGGCTGGAATTTGACTCCGGGGAAATGTTACGCTCCAGGAAAATAACTCTCACAGTCGAAGAGGTTTGGTCACCCTGGCCTCTTAGCTCTGGTCGTTAGAGCGTTGCAACTCCGGGAAATTAATAATAATTTCTCGTAGTTGTGACGATGCGAGTTCGAACTCCTGTCGAGGTAGCAAATATTTTTAGCCCGTTACATTACCAAGGAAGCCAATGGCACATCCATTCACTTTCTATATGCGTGTAGCGTTGATGATAAGAATTCAATAAGAAACCGC
Source organism: Adelphocoris suturalis (assembly GCA_030762985.1). NCBI lineage: Eukaryota > Metazoa > Arthropoda > Insecta > Hemiptera > Miridae > Adelphocoris > Adelphocoris suturalis. The sequence continues at coordinate 12,604,224 of CM061046.1, forward strand.
TATTAGAGTTGTTTAGGTTACGATTCCAAACTCTGGGGAGCTACTTATCTGTCCATCATGGACATGTTCCATGATTGATGGACAAAATGAAACGTTTTGCCGTTAACTTAACCAAACCATAACCAGCCTCGGGGGTGAGTACTTTGACGTATTATGATTAATTAACAATGTAAAAGATAATTCCTTGATGCCACTCTTAATCGCCAGTCTCCCGTTACCGTTTGGTTAACATGACAGGACATTAGCTCAGATCAGTGAAACTGGCCCTAAGAGTGGTAATGAAGGGTGTCTATGTAAAACTCTACATCTCTTCTTACCTGTAACCGGATCTTTTGGAAGGTGGAGGGCTGGGGGTACTACTCTTTGATCGTTTTGAACGTTTGTAAACTCTGAAATTCAATAATACGAATAAATCCTAGATTAAATACGTTTAAATAAGTATTGCATCAAGTACTCAATGTTCTAATTGGGGAATAATACACAAGTCACTGGGTGACTGATAAATAGAGACAAATTCAAACGCAAAATAGTGCAGTCTCACCGAGAGATATCTAAAAGAGTTTTTAAGTTATTTCAATAGACATAAGGGTTATTCGTAATCCGTAACAATACTTTCACAAGACACCAAGCACAAAGTAAAATTGTACATCACATTTGGTTGTTTATAACTAAGAAAAAATATACATACCTAGCATCCACTTCATCGGGTGATACACTCCGTCTAGCTGGCGTTCGGACTTTGTCTATTAGCTGCTTGTCTTTCCCGGATTTAGAACCTTTCTCAGACTGCAAAAATCAAACAGGTTGAGGTTTAATCATAACACATTTACAACCAATTCAAATATGTATCTAACTGTATTAAGGGTACTTGGTACCCCAACAAAAATTTTCCAACCTTTTTTCTTTTTTTTGTCTTAAATAAAACTAGATTCATTCCTGAAAGAGATAATATATTGCATATAATATTTACAATATTCAAATGTCTCACAAATTAACTTAGAAGTTGCCCGCCTCATAGTCCGTGCCCCTGCTTCTTCAAATTCAAACAGCTAGGGAAAGCCGATAATATCCAAAATACTGGTATTTACTAATCCTAATACAAATCCTAATTTTTTCTTGGAAGAAGATAACCAGGTCGAGTCGCCGGATGAAGTACTAGGAAAAAGAGGGGTTTCAGAGAAAGAAGTTCCAGGAACGGAAGGATCATAGGAAGCCAAAGGATAAGAGCCGGGTGAAAGACTTGAGCTGGATGGCAAGTGGCAAATTTCGGACGCTGAATCATCTTCACACAACTTCTAGGAGAAATTCGCGATATGGTTAACCTTCTTGAATATTCTTTTACTTTTCGTCATTGCGTATAACACTAAAACTATACGGACTAAACGAATTGCGGACAAACCGAACGCGGAAAGAGGCACGGACGAGTCGAAACGTAAAAAACATAGAATAACAGAACATTTTATCATTTTCATCATCTTACCATTCTGGTTGGTTGGTATTATGCTCTGACTGTGTGAAGTGAAGTCATTGAGGTTACTAACTCATTCACACATATTCAAGTCATATTAGTTCACCAAAATGTCACAGAAGCGCGAATATCGTTACTTTTTCGTTTTTAGGCTCTCCTGAAAAGTAGCATATTTTTGCGCATCGGACCCTCTATCTTGGAATCTACTGAACCGAATTCATTATTCTATCTTTAGAAAGTTCATCTCTCAACCTACTGCATAAATCTGCGGGAATAGTTTATCGAAATAAGTTATTGTAATTACGGGACAGATAATCGAAGTTACCTCAAATACCACAAATATTTCCGAAATTGGCTTCGATATTGTAATGCGGCAAATTAATATTTTTTCAATCTGATTCCGCAGATCTTTACAAGATCTATCAGTTGAAAAAAAGATCATCGAAATCGGCCAAACGAGTGCCAAGATAATGGGTCACGAATGTCGCCATTTTGGGGGGGGGGGTACCAAGTGCCCGTAAGAAGGCTGATTTACTGTAAATGGGTAGGGAATAGTTGAACAGTCAACCGAGAATAATGTACTTGGTACCGTGGCAATTTAAGGGAGGGGGGGGGGGCACACAGATGAAAACTACTAGGGGGTTGGGGGTCCTGCCCCGAAAATTTATGAATTTTAAAGCTAAGAAAACGAGTTTTAACATAAGGAATACCCCAAAATAAGGCACCATTGAATGGATTCTATACCTGCTAATAGAAGTAGATTAACACAGTAATTTGCTATACATAGAATTGTAATTTACAAGGCTGACATGTACATGGAGTTCGATTTGTTGGGGGTTGAGCCCCCACCACCGCAGCTTTGGGGGGAGCACAA